>VWZO01001208.1:8090-18859 GCA_013396975.1 Bucco capensis
CCCTCTGTTCCTCTCAGAAGGGAGTCACCTATGACCATAACCTTTCTTTTTTTCTTTGTGGCTGATGTTGTGATAGGAGCAGTGAGCTTTGTTGAGTGTGGATGTTTCTCTGGTCTAGGCTGTTCATCATCCATGTATTCCTTAGACAGATCTATCTCAATCAGAGCCTCAAATCTGTTCTTTAGTGGCACTGGGATGGATCAGGTGGACAAAGAGGAGGAAGGTTGTTTGTTGCCTTGACCTTGGACTCTCTTCCATTGCTCCCCATATCTGTATTGCTGTCTCTGGTCTGATAGGGGTGGGATACAGGGGTCCTCTGATCCTGAGTACTATCAGATAGGTGCCCCCATTTCTGTTTCAGGGAGGGCAAAGCCTGGCTCCACCAGTCAAGCTTCTGTTTGGCCTCCCTGATACTCCTCAGTCTTTCAACGACCTCTTGCAGCTCTGCGACCCTGCAGAGGAGCTCATCAACCTGTTCAGAGCAAACGTATCCTTCTGGATGACATCCTGCCCTCCAACTTTTCACCAGCACCCCATAGCTTGGTGCCATCTGCACACTTGCTGATGGTGCACTCAATGCTGCTGTCCATAGCATTTATACAAATATTATGATTTTCACATACAGTGGGAGGGACTTCACTGCCCTGGTCCACACCTTGTGGTTTTTTAACTTGGGAGGTGTTGGGAGAGAGGTTGCCAGTGAAGATGGAAGAAAAAAGTTGTTGAGAACCTCAGTTTTCTCTCTTTGGTTGTTTCCCAGGTGTGTTCCTTATGAAAGAGAAATGCAGCTTAGAGAAAGGATGAATCACAGAATCATTAAGGTTGGAAGAGACCTCTAAGATCATCAAGTCCAACCATACCTATCACTACCATGCCACAAAACCATGTCCCTAAGTAGAGCATATACTTGTTTCTTAAACACCTGCAGGGATGGTGACTCCGGCACCATCCTGGGCATCCTATTCCAAGACTTAACAACCCTTTCAGTAAAGAAATTTCTCCTTAAATCTAATCTAAACCTCCCCTGCTTCAACTCTTGCGTCTCCAAAGATACTACAGAAGTCTTGCACTGCCTTTGTCCTTCACTGCTGATTTGCAGCACTGCCTCCAAACAACACTGTTAATAACTGTCAGCACAAACTTAAAACACAAATAGCACTCAGTAATGTTATGGGGAGATAGCTACAGGATTGAGATGGGGCCATGAGAGAATTTGCTGAGATGTCCTGACATGAAACTTAAGCCAGAGTTGCCTCATTCTTGAAGGGTCTCAGGCAAACACTTCCACCCAATCTGCGGCTAGATATGCAGATTTAGAGAAGCTCTTTCCTCCCCTGGAGAGCAACTTCCTTCCCTAGCCGAGTACTTACTATGTTGTGCTAAGAGCTGAGTTACATCACACTTTTAAAAGTGGGACAGGAAGAGATATTGGTTCTACTCTTTCAATTGAGGTTTGGCTCTTTCAAGTGAAAATTTGCTCTCCTGCCCTCTCAGTAATTTAGCCTTATGACAGCAGAGGATGATTTGCCAGGAAAATTCAGAGAGCATCTCAGCCTTTCATCCATTAAATGGCTTAGATTGCTTTTGTTTGCCCTTTGAGCTGTGGAAAAAATATCATCTTAAAACTGAGCCAAAGCATTCTTCAGATGTTACAAGATACAAGTATCTCATTTGCCAATTGAATAACCATAGCCTGTGTAAGAATTGTAGCAAAGTGACTCCCTGTTGCACACTTTCTTCCTAGCCTCAGACATCCTCCTATTCACAATGGCATCACATCAGTCCCCGCAGATACGTGGCATCCTGAAGGCTGGGATGTTGCTGCAGCTGAGCTAATTAATCCTGGGTTTCAGCTTGGCTAATTAACTTCCATGTTGTCCTATAATATCACAGTCATTTTGTTTTCTGTTCTGGAACTCTCTTGGAAAGTGCTAGTCTGGGAGGAAAGAACCTCTGCAAACCACACAGCTCCTCCAGGCAACGTAGACATATGTCAGTTCACTGTGGATCTGAAGGAAATCACTTCTGCTACAGCATGAAATGCAGCCTTTAGAGTTTAGATGCTTGTCTGCAACTTGTTCACCAGACTGAACACATTTGGAATGTCTAAATTAAGCTCTTTGGAAACCTGCTCACTAGCTGAAGACATTACGTGGGACTCTGTGGTCAGATTTGTTTAGATCACTTTCTGTCCTATTTAAAATTCTTCATCTTTGCACTTTCTGCAAAATCTACACATTTGAGTCACAATCCATGTACAAATTAGGGTGGAAAAACAGACCAGCTCTAAAAAGACTTTAACAAATGCCCATCTGAAAAGGCTTAAAAGGCTGAAGTTGCTGAGAAACAGGACATCAGTAAGCAATATTCTGTGTAGCAATTAATCCTCTTTCTCTTGCAAATGGACTTGGAAAAGTGCAAGGTGATATTTGCCTAATTAAAAGGTATTTTCTGCAAATTTTCCGTTTTGCCAGGGAAATGTTGCTATAGTCTTAGGTCCTTGAATCCCTCCATAAAAGAATCACCACCTTGACTGACACTTGAGCTAGTGTAGCAACATCTCTTGCCCTCGAGGAATCACAGACTTGGCAAGTTAGCATTAGATCTTTGTTGAGTTGTTTGTTTAATTTTTTTTAAATCACATCAATCGAGGCAAACAAAAGACCTTTGTTATACTTACCCTCACCTCCTTGGCCAACAGACGTGAAGGGAGTGAAGAGGCATTCTGATGTAGGAGAAACACAACCCTCTCCTTGCTCTTCACTGGAGAAAGAGATAAATAGGGGAAATCCAAATCAGGACCTGGTAGCAGTGATTGAAACATGCACTAATCAGCCTTTCAGTCCCTGTAGCACTTGTCTGAGGTAGGTGCAGAACTGTTTAGGATAGTGCATCCACCCTGGCATCCAGCTGCCCGCTGGAGTGAGTGCAGGTCCCACTCCCTTCCTGGCTCTGGGAAGGGACTGCAGACACTAGAGGCTTTTGAAGATCTTGCCAGATGGCTGTGTTCAGGAAAGGTGAATCCCACTGCACACCTTCGAGCCCCTGATCTGGTTTGTCTGTCAGTGAATGAACCCATCTGGATGTTCTGCCACCTGATTCCAGAGAGGATAAAACAGGCTAAAGTTTACTGCTTCAGAAAATCTCAACTCCCAATTCCCCGTGCCCACACAGATTATGGTGATAACTTGTCCCTCAAATATAACCTTCCCCATGATTTGCCTTCCTCTGCTGCTGCAGAGTCCAGGAATAATGGAATTCACCTGAGCCGACTTTGCACTGCAGGTCACCTCTGTCTCAAAGAGCATTTCATGCTGGTGTTTTAGCTGTCCCTGGGGAACTGATTACTCATGCTTTGTTTGCTGGTTCACCTTCTTTTTAGTTGACAGAAACAGCTGGGGTGAGGAGAAGAAATAAGGAAGAAAAGCTGACAGCATGATTAATTTTTTAACTCAAAAACCTTCTCAATTAAAAGAAGCTAAATATTTTCTGTGCTGCTGGTACTGCTTTTCCATGCCAGCAGCTGCTGTGCTTCCCAGGAGCATTATGCAGTTTTATGGATGAAAGCAGTAGTGGATCTGCATGGGAGGAAGCCTGTCCACAGCAGATCATCCCCTGTGGTCCCTGGTGAGGGGCTGTCAGCCACAGCATGGGCAACATAGTTCTGTGAGCTCAGAGAAGCCATCTAGGGCCCAAGGTCACCATCCCCAGCCAAAAGATGAGATCGCTGGTGAGATTTCAAAGCTATCCCAAGCTCTTGCAAGGATTTAAGTACAGAGAAGCATTTGAAAGTTCATGTTCTACCAATGTAAACTGTTTGTGAAATCTAGGGTTGTCCTTAAATAAAACTCATGCACATGCTACCAGGAAGAAACCTCAAGTGCACTGACACTGACAATGTTTATTCAAGGTACACAACACTGGGAAAGTTTCCAGCCACCAAACACTGCCACACAGTCATTTTATGTGCCACAAAACTAGAGCTTCTCTTCTTGTTGCTCTTTTCTAAAATACAAAACCCTTTTGGGTGAGACAAAGCAATACCTGATTTTCCCTACGTTGTTTTTTTTGCCACCCTTTTTGGTACACTTCTTTATCACTGTTAGCCTTCAGAGTATCAGGGGTTTCCTCTGAATCTTTGACTCAGGTTTGACCTTTGACTCTTAATTGTCTTCCTAATTCTGCCTCACACTTACTTACACAAGGCCATGAAGGGGGAGGAGCAGGTCTCTGTGCTGTGGAGGGACAGGATGATGCTGCAGTTCAGGACATCAGAAATGGACTCTGGGCAGTGCTGCTTCTTCCTCTAGTGGGTACGTCACGTCCTCCCTGCTGCTCTTGGTCCAGCACTGACACCCTCTAAGGCCTGGATATTCAGGATAGAAAAGAATTAGGTGTAACTCAGGCATTCAGAGGGCTGGAACACCTCTTCAGAAGGATAAGACATGCCTGCTATGAGGAAAGGCTGAGTTTGGGTTTTTCAGCCTGGAGAAGAGAGGGCTCCAAGGAGACCTTCTTGCAGCCTTTCATTACTTAAAGGGCCTATCAGAAAGATGGGGAGAGACTTCTTAGCAGTACCTGTTGTGGCAGGACAAGGGGTCATGGTTTTAAACTAAAGGAGGGAGATCTAGACTAGAAAGAAGGAAGAAATGTTTTACACTGAGGATGGTGAGAACCTGGCCCATGTTTCCCAGAGAGGTGGCAGATGTCCCATCCTGGGAACCATTCCAGATCAGATTGTTTGGGGCCATAAGCAACCTGCTCTAGTTGAGGATGTTCCTGCTGACTGCAGGAGGTTGGACTATATGAGCTTTAAAGGTCCCTTCCAACTCAAACCAGTCTCTGATATATGATTACGTAAGACGCAGGCAGCTGCGGGTGAGCAGAGCAGCCTGCTGCCGTCTGCGGCCTAGCGCCGAGAAGGCAATCACAGTCCTTGGGGGACTCTGGGCCTGCTGCGGGCTCCCACCTCAGCGCTGAACCCCGGGGTGTTCACACATAACGAGAACATTGCGACAATCCCGAGGCGCCTGACGGCTTACCCGGCGCCGCTTCTCATAGCACCACCCCCTAGGCCTGCTCCCCGCGCCTGCGGCACGCAGGCGCCGTGCTCCAACCGCCAACTGCCCCAATTCGAAATCGCATCCTCTGCGTCCAATCAGGCCCCGCCTCTCCTCGGCCTTCCGGCCAATCACCGAGCCTGCTGTGTTTAAAAAAAAGGGACACGCCTCGGGGCGCGGCCTAGGGCGGAGCTTGACCTCGTGCCTTCCCTGACCCTGGCGGAGCGGCAAAGGGGCGTGGCTGAGAGCTAAACCGTGTCCTATAGCAGGAACGCCCTCAGTAGTAATGGTGTATTCGTGCCCAGGGGTTGTACACGGACGCTCTGCGATGAAGGCAAGCGGTAAGTGCGCGCCCCCGTTGCCTCAGTCGCCCTCTCCCTTCCTCTCCCTTCCTCTCCCTTCCTCTCCCTTCCTCTCCCTTCCTCTCCCTTCCTCTCCCTTCCTCTCCCTTCCTCTCCCTTCCTCTCCCTTCCTCTCCCTTCCTCTCCCTTCCTCCTTCCCTATAGAGATTCAGCTCTGAGAGGCGCTGGCAGCCCCGCACGGGGCGCTTCTGGCGGCCCGAGGGGGGCTCCGAGGGAGGCTCTGAGGTTGCTGGGAGGGGGGCTCGGAGGCGGCGCTAAAGTGGATTCTGAGGTGGGGAGTGCCTCGCCTCGAGGGAGCAGGCACTGACCGGGTCGGCCTCCCGAGGCAGAATGGTTGCGGGGACTGGCGGAGGCTCGGCAGGGCACTGGCGGCCGCCCGCCGGAATTCAAACAGCGGCGGGGCGGGGCGGTGGTGCCGCGGCCCGCGCGGGGATCGGGATTGTGCTGGGAGGTACGGGCGGTTAGTACGGCGGTTTCCCGGGGCCTCCCGTTTCCAACCGGCTCTTGTAGCGGTTCCTGGCGTCCGCCGGGTGCCGATACCGCTGAACCCTGCCTGAGGCCGCGCTTTTCTGGCTCGTTCGCTGGGCAGTGTCTGAGCGGTCCCGTGCCTTTAACCGCAAAGCCAGGGAATGTAGATTGCATTTGCAATAATGTATGTTCTTGAACTTCTTGGACGCACATTGATACGTGGAAGATTTCATTCAAACATGAGAGAAAGTTATAAGAAGGCTGCAGAGGGCCTGTTTGCAAAGGCCTGCAGTGAAAGGACAAGGGGCAATGGTTTTAAACTGGAGAGGAGGAGATTTAAATTGGACATTAGGAAGAAGTTCCTCACCACAAGGGTGGTGGAACACTGGAACAGGTTGCCCAGGGAGGTGGTTGAGGCCCCATCCCTGGAGGCATTCAAGGCGAGGCTTGACAGGGCTCTGGGCAACCTGATCTAGTTGGGGATGTCCCTGCCCAGTGCAGGGGGGTTGGACTAGATGACCTCCAGAGGTCCCTTCCAACCCTAACCATTCTATGATTCTATGAAAGTGGGTTTGGCTCTAAGAGTGACTGGACAATGGCAAAGGTTGCCCAGAGCAGCTGTGGGCTCTCCATCCTCAGAGACTCAAACCCTTTGGATGTGATCCTGCTCTTACTGCTGGGCACTACTTGGGGACATGGTTTAGAGGTGAGCATGGTAGTGTTAGGCTAATGGTTGGACTCGCTGATCTTACAGGCCTTTTCCAACCATATTGATTCTGTGACTGGATGGTTTTTGGTCTTCCAGCCTTCGGTCTTCCAGTCTTCTTGCACTTGGGTCACAACGACCCCATGAATGCTCCAGGCTTGGAGCAGAGTGGCTGGAAAGCTGCCTGGTGAAGAAGGACCTGGAGGTGCTAGTCAGCAGTGGCTGAAGATGAGCCAGCAATGTGCCCAGGTGGCCAAGGTGGCCAACAGCCTTCTGGCGTGTGTGGCCAGCAGGACTAGGGCAGTGTTCCCCTGTACTCAGAACTGGTGAGACCGGACCTCAATTACTGGAATCAGGTTAGGGTGTGGGGAGGTAAATGAAGTTGTAGTAGTGACAGTTTAACTAAACACAGTCAAATGATGGGGTTAGGGCATGAAGGAGTCTTCCTTAACAAAGAGGACTTGAGCACAAGTTGTCCCTTCTGAGCTTCTTAGCTTAACTGACTAAATTGCATGAGTTACTACCTTGTGGCATAGTCTTAAGGCATTATGTGACACGTACTCAATTTCTCTGTGGCTAAGATGTTTGAAGCAGTGTCCCATGCTGCAGTAAGTATGTATACAAGTAAACATAAGTTTGTCTGTATACTCTGTAGTGCCTTTTTCCTCCTACTGTGCCATCACTAACTGAGTTGTCCTGTGGTGGTTTTTTTTTCCCCCGTTTCAGATTCACAGATTCACTGTAGCTGTTCCCAGTGCTTTTCTTTCCCTTCAGAGAGGAGGATAAGAAAACTGCCTCGAGACCTGTCGCTGCTAAGCCTGCCCAAGGATGTTCTGTTTCATATTCTGAAAAGCCTTCCTGCCAAGGACCTCCTCTCTGTCAGAGCTGTGAGTCTGCTATTACATCCCCTCTTTCATGCACCATGGCTTATCTCTGCCTTGAGGAGCCAGGACTCCATGCAGGAAAGGCTGAGTCCTCATGTCAGGGTGGACCTGAAGGAAACCAGGCAGAAACTAGGTTTTCTGTGTATCCCAGTAACAGTTTCATTTCTCAGTGCTCAAGCTTAAGTTTAGCAGCAGTATTTGAGCGCTCTCTATAAGTTTTCTGTGGGAATTGTCTTGCTAGATTACTGAGGCTGAACAAATCAGTTTGCCTTAATGGTGGTTGGGGATCTTGTCAATGCTTATAAATACTTAAAGGGTGGGTATCAGGAGGATGGGGCCAGGCTTTGTTCTCTGGTGTCCAGTGACAGGACTGGAGGTAATGGGAAAAAATTGGCAACCAGGAAGTTCCATCTGAACATGAGGAGGAACTTTTTTCCTTTGAGGGTGGTGGAGTACTGGCCCAGGCTGCCCAGGGAGGTGCTGGAGTCTCCGTCTCTGGAGAGATTCATAAGCAGACTAGACACCATCCTTTGCAACCTGTTCTAGGTTCTCTTGCTCTTGCAGGGGGATTGAACTAGATGATCTCCAGAGGTCCCTTCCAACCCCTAACATTCTGTGATTAGGCAGGTATTGAGTTATGATTAGCTTGTGATTGTTACCTATAAAAAACTGGGCTGCAAAGAACTGTTTTTCCACTGGTCCCGTTATTGTAGTATTTATTTTATGCTCCCTCTCTTGCAGGTGCACTCATATCTTAAATACCTTGTGGATAATCATGCCAGTGTTTGGGCATCTGCAAGTTTCCAGGAGATGTGGCCTTCCCCAAACAATCTGAGGGTATTCGTAGGGTAAGCTGTAAGAATCAAATTTGTCTGACATTGTCAAAGAGGATGTTTGGAGGTAGATCTACAACTGTAATCGGTCCTCATTGTAAGTGGAGGATTTGACTTTCCCTTTTGGAGAAGTCTTTGATGAAGAATTGTTGGTTTCATGTCTAAGCTACAGCTTATAACTGCTGTTTCTTTAAGTGGAGCAGGGCCTGTTGCATATTCCAAAGTTATCCCTCTTTAAGGGCATTAATATTCCGTACTGGAATGCAGCATATTAACTAAAATCTGTTACTGGTGCTTCCATATGAATCCATAAGTGAGATGAGAGGCTTAAGGGCATAACCATATTTCTGAGATGGCTTGGTCACTTCTTGTGCGAACCAGTGTATTGAAAAATAGGTGTTAAAAGAAGTGAATTTTACAAGGGTAATGATAAATCTGCTTAAAAAGGATTGAGAGCAGAAGGAGGATTGGATTGGAAAGGATTGGAGGGGAAGACATATGAAGAAAGGCTGAAATCCCTTGGCCTGTTCAGTCTGGAGAAGACTGAGGGGGGGTCTCATTGGAGTTTATAACCTCCTCACCAGAGAGGAAGGAGTTGGGGCTGAACTCTTCTCTTTAGTGAACAGTGACAGGACACANTCTTCTCTTTAGTGAACAGTGACAGGACACAGGGGAATGGTGTGAAGCTGTCCCAGGACAAATTCAGGCTGGATGTTAGGAAAAAGTTTTTCACCCAGAGAGTGGTGGAGCATTGGAACAGGCTCCCCAGGGAGGTGGTCATGGCTCCAAATCTTGTGGAGTTTGAGATGCTTGGACAATGCCATTAGTCACCTCGTGTGACCTTGGGGTCTTTGTCCTGTGCCTAATGGGAGTTGGACTTGATGATCCTTGTGGGTCCCTTCCAACTCAGGTTGTTCTATGATTCTTTATCCATCCCATTTGAAGGGGATCCATCAGTTTAAATGTCAAAAGAATGGTTTTGCTTCTGACTATTGCTTCTTTGATGCCTGTATAATGCTCTTTCTGAAGAAGACTACTCTCTGCACTCCTGATTTCACCCTCAAGTATCTTCTCTGTTTCCCACTCAGGGCTGCTCGAAAGGGTAACTTTGAAGCTGCTGTGAAGCTGGGGATAGCCTACCTGTACAATGAAGGCTGTAAGTGGGGTGCATGTAATTGGGTCTGGGGGGAAGATGGCATGGCAGAAGGAAATGGACATCAGCTAAAGGCTTTATTGATAAATACAATCAGACTAATTGTCTCGTCATAAAGTTGGCGCTTTTACTGGCTGCTTACAAAGCTGTTTCTCCTGTATCTCAAACACTGATGCTTTTGTACTCAGATTCTAGAGCACGGAAGTGCAGAAACAGTTTGCTGGCATCAGTGGGTGGTTAGGTCTTATCTAGTATGACATTAGGCTCAGACAACACCTTCTCACTCTCTACAACTCCCTGAAAGGAGGTTGGAGGGTGGTGTGATTTGGTCTCCCAAGTAACAAGCGATTGACGAGTGGAAACAGTCTCAAGTTGCACTGGGATTGGACATTAGAAACCATTCCTTCATTAGAAGAGTTATCATGCTGTGGAACAGGATGCCTCCAGAAGTGGTGGAATCACTATCCCTAGAAGGATTTTGATGGGACTTGATGATCTGAAAAGTCTCTTCCAACTAAAACATTTCTATGCCTCTGCAGTTTTAGCTTTCAGTGCAGCTTAAGCTCTGGCCACCACGCTGCTAGGTGTTGAAAGATAACGTAGTGCTCAGCTCTTCTCTAATAGAAAGTCAATGCATAGCTTATGAATTCATGCTTAGCAGTTATCCTTTGTAAACTTCTGGCCATACTCTCTTCAGTGGTGCCCAGTGACAGGACAAGGGGCAATGGACACAAACTGGAAGCTGGGAGGTTCCATCTGAACAGGACGAAAAAATTCTTTGCTGTGAGGGTGCCAGAGCCTTGGCCCAGGCTGCCCAGAGAGGTTGTAGAGTCTCCTTCTGTGGAGAGATCCCAAACCCATGTAGATGTGATCCTGGACAAGCTGCTGTGGGTGACCCAGCTTTAGCAGAGGGGTTGGACTAGATGATCTCCAGAGGTCCTTTTCAGTCCACACCATGCTGGGATTTGGTGATGCTGTGCCAGTTCCCACATCCTTGGGAACTTTATAGCCAAGCATCCCCAGCCCTAAGCACTGCTCTGTCTCAAACCATCCTCCTTTAGAGCCTTCCCACCACACTGCCAGGTTTGAATGAGCCAGGCTGGTTGTTGGTCCTTTCCCAGGGCTGGCAAGGCGGGTGACTTGCATACCAGTTGATTTGTACACTGACAGGAATTAATGTTGCTTTGAGTATTGGTATTTGCAGAACACCCACTCCTAACTAAGGGCTGTATCTTACTGAAGGCCAGCTTTTTCTTCTTTTGCTATCTCCAAGATGTTTCAGGCACAGTCTGAAAATCCCTTG
>VWZO01001209.1:4671-19735 GCA_013396975.1 Bucco capensis
ATGAAGAACTTCCGCCTCCCTAAAATCATACTGTATGGTGAACTTGCCAATGGCTGTCGCAAGAGAGGAGCCCCAAAAAGGAGATACAAGGACTCCCTGAAACAATATCTCAGCCTTGGTCATATTGATCACCATAACTGGTCTACTCTAGCCTCCAATCGGGAGGTCTGGAGACACACTATTTTTAATGCCGCAGATGTTTTTGAAAGGGCACACAGGATGACTCTTGAGGAGAAAAGACAGCGTAGAAAGAACCGTGTCTTGCAGGCTATACCTCCCGGGGAGTCCTTCTGCTGTGCCTTTTGCAACCACTCTTGTCTGTCCCGCATTGGCCTTTTCAGTCATCAGTGTGCTTGTAAAAGGCGCTGATGAGGAGCGTGGGTGGAGCCCTCCCTGGATCTTCGTTCGCGAAGCCTAGCCATGAAGGATGCTTTTCCAAGCACTGAACTGGGAAGTCCCTGTGGGAACAAGGCATTATTCTTGTGGGCTGCCAGAGTTCAAGGAGTTCAAGTCCCCATGTTGGGGGAGAGGTTATAAAACAAGCTTTTCTTCCCAGACTGGTGCCTACACTCAGACAATTTTAGAAACATTCTTATGTTTTTTCCATATCACTCTTTTTTTTTTTTGTGGTTTCCTTATATTTCCTCTTTTTCCAATGGTAAAAGGCTAGTGCTGTTTTGCTAGTACCTAGCCAAAATGAGAATTCACAGTAATGTGTCAAAGCCAAGCATGTAAAGTGTCTGGTGTACTGGGCAGGAAAGCTCATGAGTTTTCTGTGGGTGTGATAAGGGAATGGAAATTATCTGAGTTCTTTGGTGTTTTCCCAACCCCAAACTAGCCAGCTAAGATATGGTTTACTTAGCAGCACTAGTAATGTGGAGAGGGGGTCAGAGGATTTTCAGGCACTGGCAGAGTTTAACCAGAGTATTGTGGGCTGGGATATATCAACAGTGGTATAGCAAGGACCTCGGGGCCTCCTCCTTGAAAGGCCACAGGGGCTTGCTGAGAGGCAGAAGAGATTTGAATGGACCCCAGGGGGTGCAGCCCTTCCTCTCTAAAGAGAAGCAGCATACCCTGAGGACACAGAGAGTCCTTTAGGCTTTTTTTTTTCTTTTTCTCACATCTTCCATTTAAAATCTCTTGAAATCTTTCATCTATGCCATAAAGGAGGGCAGTCTACCAAGGGTGACCTGGGAATGGCAGAAGAAGCTGCGGAAGTGTATGGGCACCAGAGGCAGGAGTCATGGAGATCTGGATGATGGAGCAGAGAAGCACCTCCATTTGCCTGACCTGCAAACAAGCGGTGGTGGGAGAGGGGCCACAGCAGCAGGGTAGCCAGAGTGGAGTGCAGACCAGGGCAGGCATGAAGGGCTGCAGTACACTCTCTGGAAAGCACCATCTCCCACTGGCATTTGTGTGCAGCCACCTGCCTATGTCTGTCATTTTAACAGGTGTGACCCCAACACAAAATCTACCTGTTATATATGCCTTAGCACATATCCATCCCATGATGGGAAGCATGGATATAAGGTCAGCTTCCTCCAGGCACTCAGATTTTGGAGTCTTAGGCCATCAGTGCTTGACAGTACAGCCCAAGCCTGCTCCTGCCTCAGCTGGGGCCTGGGCCATGATGAACTTCCCAGCTTCTCGGACAAACCATGGATACGGCTCCCTAAACTGCTCTGGGCTCCTTAAAGAAATATAGGGTAAGCTATGAATCTCTTGCCAGGCAGCTGGACTGGCTTGGTCTCATAGTTGTTCTTCTGACATCCTCCCTGTGTCCACCAAGATGTATATGTGCATCACAGCTGTTACCCCTCTCAGCAGCAGGCTGGGCATTAACCAGACTTAGAAGGATTTTGTTTGTTTATTTGTTTGTTTTCACTACAGTTACCACAATACTTTGAATTTTTCTGGGGCTTCATAATCACATTGTTAGTTTCCCCAGAGCTTTCAGAGACTGCTATGAGCAGTGCTTTCCCCTTCTTTTCCTGGTCTAACTGTAAAAGGGAGAGAGATGCTCATTTGAGAAAGGCCAGGATGGCACTGCCTACTTTCCCAAGGCAGGGGATCACACCACTTACTGCTGGGGCTGCCCATCCATGCACACTGTATGTCTGAAAGGAAGATCTCTATGGATGAATCACCAAACATGCTTTGAAATGAGGGTGGTTCCAGGACCTTGTACTCCATAAAGAGGCTGAGCTGACACTGAAACTTGGTATGTTTCTTGGCTTTGGCCTGTGGTGTTCCGTTTTGTACGCTGGTCTCTTCATCAGGGATCTGTCTGTGTCAGGGCAGGAGGTATGACAAAGTCCCAGATGGCAAGCTGATCCATGTTATGGCTCAGGGCAGAGGGATGTGATCTCTGTGCTGGTACAAGAGCAGGCAGTGGGTAGCCTGAGCTGACCACACACACCTCCTGCATGCAAGCCAGCTGCTGTGCTGATTGCTCACACTAATCAGGGTAGAACACCTCCTCACTTTGGACAGGAAAGCTGTCCTCCCTCAGACCCACCACAGCACGCAATATTCCCATGGCTGAACCAGGAAGTATAGTTTTTTCTACTTTCCAGGTCAGGATGAGAGAGGGCACACTCAGTCCTCCCAAAGGATGGTGGTATCTCACCTCAATCAAAACATTTGCTTTAAATAGCCATGCTGCCCTGGCTGCAGATTCATGCTACACGGGGAATTCCACTGTACAGATCCTGGCAATTATTTACTTTATGAAGTTGCTGCTTCTATGTATGCCCAAAGGTGCTTGGCTGGAGAACAGCCTACAGTGGCCAAAGGGCAGGTGTGGTGGTTTTTTGTAGGTTGTTGTTTGGTTGTTTTTGTTTTTAATGGTTGTTTTTGGGTTTTTGGTTCTTTGGGGTAATTTTATAGGCTACTTTGCTCAGGCACAGTCTGAAAATCCCTTGGGGTCTTCNAGGCTACTTTGCTAGGTTGCTCAATTTGAAGTCCCTTCTCATTAGGTTTCCTCTCTAGATAGGAGTTAAAGAGCACTTTTTTCCATCTTGAGTCTGCCCAGCTCCAAGAGAGGCAGAACTTAGAGACTGGCAGTAGCCAGGCTAGCCTTACAGAGGGCATGGTACAGCATCCCTACCATGCAGTGCAAAATTATCCCATGTGCTGCCATACACAACTCTGTAATGACAAAGTACAGCTTTCAAGTGATTCTAACATGGAATTACATCATCTACTCAACCCTTCATGCATACTGCAATACTCGGAGGACTAAGCAGTTCCATGTGAGGGTCTGGCCCTAGCTGCAGTTTCTCCTGTGCTGGCAGGGCCATAAAGGCCACCACAAAGGTTCCAGGGAGATCATTCTAAAAGAGGAGGAGGTTGGAAATAGCAGGACCCCTGTGTATCATCCCCTCTCCATACAGCTAAGTGAGTAGGCCAGGGCAGATTGAACTCTTGCTGTCTCCTTCCCCAGAGATGACCTCAGAATCAGAGCTCTCTTATCAGTAATCACACTGGTCCCTGCTGGTGATGAGACATGGGTAGGTCCAAGCACAGGGCTGGCTTTGTTCCCTTCTGCTCTGGATGCATGTCCTAGCTCTATCACCTCTCAGCTTTGTACGTGCTCAGCACTGAGATGCTGTTTGAGAATAATAAAAATGCTTTGTCAGCCTGGAAGCCACCACACCAGCAGAGACTGTATTGAAAATACAGAAGCAGCACAGTTTTTGCTGAGGAACTCCCCCAGAGACAAGCAGCTCCTGCATTATTAACAATGGTGCTGATGAATCCCTGTTAATGAGCCACGCTCTCTCAGCCAGCCAGCAAAGTGGCCGTAGCGCTGCTGCTCTCAGCCCTGCCGCTCTCAGCCCTGCCTTGCAGCACGTGCGTTTGAAACCAAGAGATGAGTGCTCTGGGGAGCAATTGGCAATACTATTCTGTAATTGGCTCATGTCCTGCCAGACTTGAGCTAGGTAGATGTGGAAATCCAGCACTGGTTCTCTAGCAGCTGTGAAAAGGGAAATAAAAGGCTGCCTTCCCAATGATACAGACTGGTGACTAAAAAGTAAAAGATCTGTTCCTTGGTGTGTACTCTCTGCTTTCCTGCAGAGAGCAAGATGGGCTGTGTCCTCTAGTCTACTCTTAAACAGCTCAACCAGGGGAGTTTCTTCTTTTATACTTCAAGAGATTTTGCTTAGGAAAAAGTCTTTTTCCAATTGTTTTTTTAACTCAGGTCCATCTTGCTTTATTTATCTGTTCTCCTTTTGGTTTCTGGATGCAACTACTTTCCCACTCTGGTCATTATACCTCCTATGATACTTGTAAAATAGGATCTCACGCACCCTTAGCTGACAACCAGCAAGGAAAGATATCTTAAAATCTTTTGGTTTTTCTTAAGTCAAACCACCTCTGAGCATTTCCAGCAATGTGACACTTTTCTGACCAGTCATCCTCCAGTGCATTACATAATGCCTCCACAGCCCATCAAGTCATTTTCCATTGTGCCAAAGTATTGCAAGCAGCAATACCAGTGTATCCCAGTATTGCTGCCAAGATCCTTTGTTCTGCGCTGCAGAGACTCCAGTGCTTTCCAGATCTCACATATGATGTCAAACTTCTGACGACATTGCCTTATGCAGAATGAATCTGATAACCTAATGAGTTCATGCGACAACTTTCTATCTGTTGATGGATTTCCTTAATGTGGACAGTGTTGACCTCCAATGTTTGTCTGTGCAAGCAGAGGGCAAAGCAACCCTTGTAGGGCCTAGGAGAGCTGGTTAAGGTTGACCAGGAGTAATTTGAGTAGCTCTTTATTTTTTTTCATGGTAGAACTTGCAAATCTTCTGAGCAGTCTGTGGACTAAAAAACATAGTCAGGGCAATAAAATGTGAGAGAGGCAATGCTAAGAGGGCACAAAAGCTTCTGGGAAGGAATTTGCTCCCCCAAAATGGTTAAGCAAAATGGAAAGATTGAAGTTACCTCTCCTATACTTTCAGTGTTCAGGGATGTGACAGGAAGGGATGCCAACAGTAGCCTTTAGGCCCTGATTTTGGCAGCACAGTTTTCCAAATGTCCGTCTGACCTAACATAAAACATCAAAACCCCCTGACAAGATATTGGAGCAGAACTTGGAGATATATGCAGCATGTGGCATCAAACCAAGAGGTGCTTAGGACTGAATTAGGAGGAGGTGAGAGAATGTGGTTTGTCATCAAGGAAGGCAAAGCTGAATTTTTGGAAGTGATCACATAAGAAAGAGTACACCAAAAGGGTTATTTACCACTTTACAAGCAAAGTCTTATCTGCATATGAGTGATGCAGCCTCATATAAAACATTGCTAGTGTAGGAGTTGAACAGATCAGAAGTGTAATCACTTAATGCAGAAATGGCTTTGCTAATGCTCAGACTTCAAGAATAGTGCTGCATAGACCTTCTTGTGCTCACCCTCACCCTGTTGCATGCCTCCCAAGCAGTGGTGAGTGCATCCTCAGAGCTGCCCTAGTGTACCAGTCAAGGACAGTCTCCTTGCAGTATGGGGGAACAGAGCTTGAAAAAGAGCTGGGAAGATCCCAAGGGTGAAGCAGTATCCCTCAAGCAGGAGACCAGCTTTCCTCCTTGCACCTGTAATGATAGACCATGCTACAGGTTGAGAGTCCTCTGCAGAATGGAAAAACCTTGCTAATTGATGGCAGTAGGTTACACTATCTAAATCTTGCAGGCCTACTGATTGCACATGAATTATCTTAAAAAAGAAATAGGTTAAAGTAAGATGAAGCTTACCACTCATCACTGTAGTGCCCCACCAGACACCTCCTCCAGTACCCTGGCTCTTTAATTACCATCCGTCTTGTGCTGTGATTATCCTGCCAGCTTTTTGTCAGTGTGAGAAAGCATCTTGAAAACCCCACTAAATTCCTCTTAAAAGTACTGTTTTCAGCAACATGAGTACATGGCCGTGTTTAGGAGAGGTGGGAGCAGGTTACCATCTGGGTAACCTAGGACATGCTATTCAGCTCTGGATTTTAGATATTGCTACCCATAGCCTTGTGCATCTTGCACGAGGGCAAAATGGGGCAGCCACCTGCCAAGGGTCACTGTTCCTCCACCATCATCCACTTCCTTTGGTCATGTTCCCCAGACTTTGTGCTATGATGGTCCTTCCTATTGGGCTAGGTCGTGTGCAGGCAAGCAGCCTTAATCCTCAGCATGTCATCTGCAAGGGATGCTGTGAGTCCACCTAGGCTATGAGGAGGTTTTGGGGCCAGTGTCGTTGCAGCTCACTGGTGAGTGATCTCTGGTTGCACCATGCCAGCAAGGACTGCAAGCCTGCCAAAGCAAACCTTGAAGTGACAGTGTGGAGCCCCTGTTTTAAATTAGCATTGCTATTTCAGAAGGGAGTATCTGTGGTGCAGAGGTAACCCATGGCAACCATCTACTGAAGCACCGTTTTGCTGCTGGGGCTGGCCAAGGAAGGGGAAAGAGTAGGGAGAGATGGGGCTAGGGGCAATGTGGGGTGGGAACCTTGCGAGTACTGGGAAGGCAACATCTCTTCTCTCCATTTCCCTGTCCTGCCCTCACCAATACAGGAGTATAGTGCAATGTCTGTGAACCCCTCCACATCCCATGCAGCTGGATAATTTATGGGAAGCAGCAGCTCACTGTTGTCACTTTGTTTGCAATTTGCTTTTAAACATAGCTGCAACTTAAAGGAGGAAGGCAAGCTCCTGCCCACCCGTCTGCCTGTGTCTCCTGCTCGCTAATGAAGGGTCTGTCCTCTCTGGGGACAGAGAGGACGTCACAGACTCGGTGTGGTGATGGCCAGGTGGCACCTTCTTTGTCCCACGCCCTCCACACACTGTGCCTCAGTGGAGAAGGGTAGTCATGAGACCTAAGCCTTCAGCTGGTTGCTAAAGCCCTGCCTAGCCTGGTGACTGCATCCTGCCCAGCAGAGGCTGGCAGCTTTCCTGGGTGAACTCAGCCCAGCCCTGACCCAGAGCACCTGCTTGCATGGAGGATTTTCTTCCTTTTTTTTTTTTCTTCTGTTTTAAGCAGAAAGTACACTAATTGCATTAGTCCTAACAGAGGTGTAACACCAAAACTAATGTAAAAGATGGCCTGTGGACATCACTCCACGAAGCTGACATGCTAAAAAAAAATATAATCTTGTTTATTCCCCTGCTGCAGATGCCAGCATCTTGCAGGGAGCACAGCATGCCCTAGGCCACCCACCAGGGCAGGGGTATGGGCTGTTGAGTACCCTGGTCGGGACAGGTGAGTGAGACAGGATACCCTGCAGCACCCATTGGTCCAGGTAAGAAAGCCTGGCCAGGCATTCTGTATCTGCACTCATGCATTGTTAATGCAGGGCTCACTTTCCTAGATTAGAGTCACCTCAGTCCTCATGTCAAAAGGTGCTGGTGTCACAAGGTGTAATTTTGACCAGGGCTAACACACAAGGGTTGAACCCAGCTCTGAGACCAATGGGAAAGGAAAGGCACAGAACTGCTGACGAGGCATTACAGCAAATAAGAACCTACTTATGTTTTAAACATAACATTAATTAATAAAGGAAAGGATACACTGTAGATACTAAAAGCCCTCAGATACTGAAAAGAAAAAAAGATCTCTTTCTCTTATAATTTAGAAACTGCCAGAACATGGTTCCCTAGACCGAGGTAACAGCAGCTGCATGTTGCATCTGGGGGAAACCCCCTCTGTACAGCACACAGATCAGCTCTGCCTCACAGTGTGTGGATAAAAGGAAAAGGTAATTTTCAGACCACACCACTCCATCATATCAACACTAATTTCTGTTGGTCCATTACTCTCTATATAACCGAATACAATGAAAAATTACTCTGGCCCAATCTAGCAGTACACTACAGCAAACCTATCTAATAGGTTTGTTAGAGTTTATTGAGTATGTGTTAGCCCAGAGTATCACAGTATCACAGTATGTCAGGGGTTGGAAGGGACCTAGAAAGATCATCTAGTCCGACCCCCCTGCCAGAGTAGATCAGAACAATTGCCAAAATGCTAAATGGTCTCAGAAATGATGACATTTTGAGAAGAATTGTTGTGGCAGGATGGGTTACTCAGTGTGTAGGGCCCCATGCTGTCTCCATCCCTGTCAGAAGAAATAATGGCCATATTTCCTTCTGAGCCTTGTGGCCCATTGGACTAACATACAGAGGCCAGCCTGCCCAGTACATAAAGTCTCTTCAGCTTACCCCAGTGTGGAGGATCCTTTACAGTTGCTTTTTACAAGCAGGTTGTTCTCAACATTAGAAGCAATGCTCCTGCATCTTTTGCTAGATGCCAAAGGAAATTCCCTTCTCCTGGGGTAGCAACAAATGTTACTGGACCCTAACTCTTGTGGGAAAATTTAAAACTTGTGTCCCAGCTTTGGGAATGCCACAACTATCTGTAGCTTGGAAAACACTATACTTTTCCTGGGAAAAAATCTGCAAGCCCTGTTAAAAAAAAAATAAAGTTTATTATACTAAAATAAAAGTTAAACACCTGATTACTCTCTCTGGAAACAAGGTTAGGGAGAGAGAAAACAGCAGAAGGCTCCACCAACATCTGCCTGCAACCATAATTTCATCCTGCCTGCTAGATCCAGAATTCTTTCAGTCAATACCAAAACTGAGAGTTTATTCTAGCAACGCTCGCTCTGGCAGAAGGAATTTTCAAGAAGCCACTCCTCCATTCCTTATAGGCCATTATTTATGTCCCTACCTTTTCAGAAGAGTTGTAGAGTGAAAACAGAGTGCTGAAGGATATCACTGGGGATTTTACAGGGGCTCATGATGTTTCAGTGCAGGCCTCCAGAATCCCCTTTTTTTTGCTAATTTAGAGTCTCTCTTTGTAGAGTGACATTTCATTAGCCATCCAGCATTTGTGAGACTACTAGTGGAATACTTGCAAGTTTATTTAAGAACAGGTGGGTCTGCCGAAAGAATGTCTCTGCACTCCTGATTCTTCAGCCTCTACTTCCATCTCTTCTCAAAGTCAGTCAGCTGAAGGGTACTAGTAAACTACCATTGCACCACTCTCCAAATTACTAAGTGTATGAGTTCTTTGGCATCCGACAGCAGTTTCTCTTTTGAATCCTCTGTTCCTCATCAGAATGACTTGCAAAATGCTCACTTAAGCGATTTCATAATAACCTGCAGAAAAATGTGATTTTTTTTTTCTGATTACAACCCCTCCTTCCTCCCATAATTAATGCACTATTTCTGAAACCCACAATTTAAGTTACCCTATGGCACTCCCATAGAGACTGCCCTGGACTTAATGATGTCTCTGACTGATCCAGCCCCTGGCATAGGACCATCTCCCTCCTGTTGTCACAGAATCACAGACTCATTAAAGCTGGAAGAGATCTCTAAGATCATTAAGTCCAACCATCAACCTATCACCACCATGCTATCAAACCATGTTTCTAAGTACCACATCTATACACACCTGCAGGGACGGTGACTCCACCACCACCCTGGGCCAATGCCTAACAACCCTTTCAGTGAAGAAATTTTTCCTAGCATCCAAGCTGCTAAACCTCCCCTGGTGCAACTTGAGGCCGTTTCCTCTTGTCCTCTCACTATTAACCCTGGAGAAGAGACCTATCCCCATCTCACTCCATCCTCCTTTCAGGTAGTTGTAGAGAGCAATAAGGTCTCTCCCCCTCCTCCTCTCCTCTAGACTAAGCAACTCCAGTTTCCTCAGCTGCTCCCCATAAGACACATACTCCAGACCCCTCACTAGCCTCATTGGCCTTCTCTGGACACACTCTAATGCCTGTATGTCTTTCTTGCAACGAGAGGCCCAAAACTGAGCACAGTATTTGAGGTGTGGCCTCACCAGTGCTGAATACAGGGGGATGATCACTCCTCTGCTCTTATTGGTCACACTAGTTTTGATACAAGTCAGGTTATAAAGAACAGAGTTTTCCCTCACAATGTGCTGAAGGACCAGCTGTCAGCATCAGCCTGGAGCAGCTGTCAGAAACCATATAACTGGAGTATCACCAGACTAGCAGGCTCACAGAAAATATGTTAGTAGGTTACATAGTGGCAGGGGAGACCATTAAGCACTGCAGGACCCACTTAACAAAGCACCTGCTAGAGGAACAGAAAGTGGTAAGAGGATGAATTGGGCAGATGAAGCAATAACTGTGTGGCTTTACTCTAACAAAGCCTGCCTGCACTTGAAGAGGAGCGGGCAAAGCTGGGCAGTAAGGGAGGAGAAATGGAGTCAGGGTTGGTTTTTATGTTCGTTGAGGCTAGTGCTGCTAATGACTCCAGCCAAAGAAATAAATTGGAGAGCTCAGATATGTTCCTACAGTTGTTGTTCTGGGCGGGCTGGCTGGCTGGAGGTGTCACACAGCTAAGAGCATTTCTGATGCTGGTGGAAAGCCTTGCCTCTTCTCCAGGAGAGCGTGAAGTTTGCCCCCAACCTCTTCTGTTCTGGGTGCAGAGGGGTGCTCTGTCTATTCAACTCCCACAGCTTGCAAAATGCTGAAGTGGAGGAACCCTGCCTGTACGCCCTACTTCAGCAGATACAGGGTGGCAATGGATGTTGTGCCATGTGGCCCATCCGTCCTTCCCTTCCTGGCTGAAACTGGTCCTCACAGCACTGACCACACTCTGAGCTCTGTGCTGTCTCAGTCTTTCCACTGTTGTGGCCAAATCAACCCACTTCTTCAAACAGCCACATCTGTGTGCTGTGTCCTGGGCCACTGCCTGCTCTGTCCCTCACTGCAGCCACAGCAGGGACCAGGTCTATGTATTCACCCGCCCTCCTTCCCAAAAGCCCACCAGGAGCAACTGTCTAGGCAGAGGCTCACCTGGCAGCTTAACAGGTCTGACACTGCTGCTGAAACCTACTTCACTTTCATCTGACCTGCTCAGGACTTTAATCTAACAGATAAAGACCCTTCAAAAACCAAGCTGGCGAGGTGGGCCCAGGTGAACCTCATGAGCTTCAACAAGACCAAGTGCAGGGTCCTGCACCTGGATTGGAACAATCCCCACTATCAATCCAGGCTAGGGGATGAGATGATGGAGAGCAGCCCTGCAGAAAAGGACTTGGGGATGCTGGTAGATGAGAANGTTCCCATCCCTAGAAGCATTCAAGGTGAGGCTTGCCAGGGCTCTGGGCAAGCTGCTCTAGTTGGGGATGTCCCTGCCCACTGCAGGGGGGTTGGACTAGATGACCTCCAGAGGTCCCTTCCAACCCAAACCATTCTAGGATTCAAGTGGACATTCTCGTGGAGGTTTCTTGTAGTGAAGCAGGTCAAGGAAGGAGCCAAAGAGGTGTCTCTGCCAGGCGGGCTTAGGGGGACCTGGACAGGCAACGTGCAGTGGGGCTTAAGCTCTTGTGTTTATATATGCCAGAAAATGCAGCTGCTGTTGGTGGCATGTGTGTGAGAACAAATCTGGGGTTTATCCATGGTGTTGTGCCAAGTGTAACTTGGAGGAGAGTGTCTCCAGGGCAGGGGCAGTGGCAGCAAGGGAGGAACACCACACTGGTTTTAGATCTAGTCTCCTCTGTGAAGGCTTTTGGGGAATTCAGGCAGATTTACTCTTTCCTCACAAAATATGTTTAAATTCTAAGTTACTAAGGGTGGTGTTTTGACCTTGTTCTCACTAGGTTAAGGACTGCCTTATCTTTTGGAGAGAGGTCCCTCTGGCCACCTGGGGAGTATCTCCAGCTTTTGAGTAGATGGGTAATATTTTCCTTTTCTTGACTGGGGATAAAACTACACTTACTTATATTTCAGTATAAGGATTTTTTTAATCAAATGTTGTATTTATATAATATGTCTGTTGACAGATACACCCAAATCAAACATCTAAATAGGATTAATGCAGGCAGCTTATTACTCGCTCTTGAGGAGGATCAGGAATTATGGTTATCAATCACAACAGTGAAGTTGGGAAGTCTGACACCTACAACTTATCCTTGTAAAATACTATACAAATAGCTTCTGAACCACTGAAAAGTAATTTCATGTTCACTAAATAATAGAGAAAAGCACAAGCTAAAAAAGCCAGATCTGAAAATCAGAATGTATTTTGTGTTCTTTCTTGGTGACAGGAAGGCAAACACAGTTATGAGTGAAATAAGTGTCAAGCCATATTTAACTCTCTCAGGAACCCAGCAAGGCCAAACATAACTGTTCCAGGGTCTCCAAACATGAAAAATTGCCTTACCACAGAAAACAATACACCCTGTTCAGTTTAGGGTCCACCTCCCCTACTGCAAGAAAAATATTCAGTGATGTCTCCTGCCCTTGGATGGGATTTAGCTGCAAAGCCCAGTGAAATCTTTACACAAGCTGCCTAGATGGCTCCTGGTTTCCAAACAGGCAGATAGAGTGATGTGCCTAGAACTCTCCAGATCAGACTTATGGCTAGATGTGATGATCCTGTACAGTTTTGTTCTGTGGATGTGGTGGGCACGGTAACATATACATTTTTCCACTTGAGATGGCTAATTCAAATTAATCCTATAAGGACACTGACTGTAAGTACAGTTCTTGCCTTCTGGTGGTTACCAGCAAGTACAGTTCTTGCCTTCTGGTGGTTACCAGCAGCCTGTTTGAACAGTGTTGATGAGTCCCAGTAGTGTTCTCCATAGGCAGTGTCTCTGTCTTTTAAAATATTCCTTACAGGTTGGTGATTAGTTCCTTTATTGCACTTTCACCTACAGAAATGAGAACTGAATAGGTTGGTCGATTGTTTTGCACAGCCTGTAACCCAATACAGCTCATATTGAAGATCTAGTCCTCTCTTTTAATTGGGACAAATTCCATCTCTAGAAGCTCTTTTCCCAAGAGAGGATGAATCATCTAAGCCATCATCTGTCTAACACCATTCAGTTGCTATTTATTTCCATCAGGTTCATGTCAGTAGAAGTCTTTCCAGCCTCAGAGATGTTGGGAGATTTCATTTATAGAATACTGTGAGATTGTCTGATCAAAGGCATACAAGTGGAAATCATTACAGTTATTTTCAGACATGTCTTTAGTCATAGGACTCTCCCTATTCATTGCAATCACTGCAATTATGTATCAGAAGTGGGTTCCCTCAGCACCTGGCCACTTGGTGCTCTTCTCATCTCTGCCCGTTGCCTGTACAGTGAGATTTCTCCTTTATCCCTCCTCTACCTCTCCATGACAAAAACATGTTTACCAAAATTTGCTATGATAGCTTCACTTTATGTGGATTTGTTTCTGCAAAGCGAGATGATACTGAAATTTCTTAATCTCTTCCACTAGGAAAGGAGGATAATACTGGGAGCTTTCAACACAGGGGCCATTCATTGTGCCTGACAACCTTGCTTGAATGATGGAATTATAGGAATAAGCCTGTTAATGCCTTGTCTTCTTGACAATGTGCATCTTTTCTTATTATGCACTGGGTCCAAGTGTTGTAGTAGCTTCAGGACATGAGAACAGAGGTACCTAGGTTTTGTTTTTTCTATGAGATTTTGGCATCTGATAGTATGATAGAGCTGATCTATAGTCTCTCCCAAAACCATTGCACATGTGCTTCTATTTTATCTCATCTCTCCTCTGTAAAGGCTTTGGGAAGTGTGGTGGGTGAGAGTGGAGCACCTGCAAAAAGGTCTATGTGAAGGTGGCCCACTGGGCTAATCTGAGATTTTTGCTGGAGATCCTAGATCCACTAGGGCCAAGGAAGCTCAGCTACTGAGCTTCTGGGTTTTGTTTCAGAGGTTTAATCTTTTATTCCCAAAAGATTACAAGCACAGAGGATAGTGTCATTGCCCAGTACCTCCAGTCAATCCAGCTTGGAAATGGCAAGGGAAATCTGGTTGGTTTTGAGCATAGTGATTTGGGGTGCTGGAAACCAGGACAATGCCAAGAAAATGTTTATGTTTCCAGCTGCTTCAGGTGACAGCAAATCTCATACCCTCTGACCAAAGTAGTACCTTCCTTCCAGCAGATGCAGATATTGATTCTGTTTCTGCATATTTGTCTCATTTGGCTTAAGTCTGCTGTGTAGTAGCTGTTGCTGCTTTTATAAAGGCTGAGTTGTTCCCCAAACTGTAGTCTGGGCCTAGGTAATCTAAAAGTTGTTGTCACCTAGAATTTCAATCTACTTATGTTTGCCCTGCATGATTAAATAAATATTCATGCCAGGATATTCTACCATGCAGAATGAGAATATTCAATATAACTTCACTGGAAAGACTACATTGCAGATGTAGTCAACAACCTGCTGTTTCCTGAAATTAATTCTGCCTTTGTCAGTTGTCCAGTTTCCCTCTGATGGACATCAAACTAGTTCCACATGATCATCCCATTCCTAGAGACTGATTTTTTAACACAAAAACACACATACCTGATAAGGCCCAGAGGTGGGTGATACATCTGAGAACTAAGACACTGCTGAGGAGCAGACCCTTTGCTAAGGATTACAACAGAGCAGCTTCTACTAACTAACTGATGGCTAATTTGCTTGGGGCTGGCAGCCTGGTGCTTTCAACAGCCTGCACTTTGCTTAAAAAAAATTATAGTGATTAAGTAAACACAGCTATAATGGAAATCTTTACTCTGCATATTACAAACCAAAATGTCCATGAAGGGAGCAATTATGAAATCTCAGGACTGTAGTGAGGGGAAGAACCATTTGAGCTGTGCTGTTGTTTGGTTTTGTTCATCATTTATTTCCCCTGGGAGGCTTGGCTCTGAAGTAGTCTCTGCTGCTTTGAGAGATTCTTTACATTTTTGTTAACCCAGTTTTCCATCCAGTCTTAAGGAAGATAAGAGATTTATAAGAGATAATAAGAGATTTATAAGAGATAATAAGAGATTTACATAGTTACAAGACATGGCAGACTACCTTGGGGAAGGATTCCTAGATCCAGTTTCTGATTCCCATTATAAGACCACAACGAAAGTTGCAGATCAATTGCTCTCTCTTTCTCTCAGCTATGGATTGGATGGGTGGACTGTTCAGTGGATAAGGAACTGGCTGGCTGACCGCATCCAGGGAGAGTGGTTAATGGCTCGAAGTCCAGCTGGAGATCAGTGCCAAGTGGTGTCCCTCAGGGCTCTGT
>VWZO01001209.1:20023-37213 GCA_013396975.1 Bucco capensis
TCTAGTTGGGGATGTCCCTGCCCACTGCAGGGGGGTTGGACTAGATGACCTCCAGAGGTCCCTTCCAACCCTAACCATTCTATGATTCTATGATCAGTGGCATGACCGATTTTACGAAGACTTGAGAGAGTGGTTAAGACAATGCAGAAGTGGCAATGTTAAGGATGGGAACTACAGTGATGGTTCAGAGGCAGTGGTCTTCTTCCCTTTCTGGAGATACAGAATTGGTTCTAGTGGGTCTTTGAGACTTGCACGATTAAGGGAAATTATAGTGTAACAAAGCACGAGGCTTTAAGCTTCAACTGATTTTTGCTGATGTTTGTTAAAGACCAGAGGGAAATTAGCTGGTAGACTAGTTGGCTGATAGTAGAAAATTGACTGAGAAATGGAGAACACAGCAGAGAAACAGTTGCTGAATGATGGGATGAGTGCTAATTACTAGGTAGCAAAAAGATTGGTGCTTTCCAAAACCCAATATACTTCCAAAATTGATATAGTAATGCAAGCTCAGAAGCTGCTCTAAGGGCACAAATGAACTTGGAGATGTTTTCCTTGAGTGAATAGGCTTAACCAAAGAAAGGTCTAGCCTTTCCATTTGAGCCCTGCTAAAGCTGCTTATCTATCAGCACAGGCATTCAGTGCTAGAGCCAAGTGATATATAGACATGATACCTTAGCAAAGCAACTGTCTACCTAATGATGACTGTTCAAGACCTCCATATGAGGGACAAGCATTTCCATGAATAGCTTAGTGTGTTTCAGCAATGGAGAACAACCCACATCATCTTGAAATATTTGGCAATTCCTATCACATGGCTGTAAATTAGCTAAGGAAGAGAACTGCCCTGGTAACCAACTAGATTTTACTCTGGTGCAATGGTGAGCACATCCCAGAGAGATGCTGTGTGAAAAAGAGGATAAACTTCCCAGGAGAAACACACTCAATTCAGGTACAAGGCCTCAGAGCTGAGCTAACTGACTGTCAAGGCAGTCTGAAATAGTAACAAAGTGGGTGTTGTTTAGCGAAGAAGGGATCAAGTTTGGAGGATGAAGGACCGAGGGCTGAAAGAAAGGACTGAGTTTGGAGAGGTAGAAACAAATACCACAGGATTTTGATAGCAGGCTACAGCTATTGCCTCAGCAAGCCAGCCAAAGCAAGGGAACCTCAGCAAGCACACACAAAAGGAGTTCTTACTATTACTCCTATTCCAGGGTGATATTCGAACACATACTTCCAGGTGGGTCTGAAACAAACTTCCCCCACCCCCGTTGATCCTCACTTCTTCCAGAAGCCAATTAAGTTCTTCCCAAAGAGATGCTACATGGAACAGAGGCTTTTCTAAGATCAGTAATGGTTGTCATCCCAGCAATAATCATAATGATTGGGCTCCTGTTGAGCTCATCTTCTCAAAGAGATCCTACTTCTCAATCCATTCATTAATATTAATTAACACGGAGTCACGCTTCATTTCCCACATATGTGTCCAACCTGCAGTATCCTTGTGCGTCAAGTGCTAATAAACCAGATGCCATTTATCTCTGGCACACAATAATTAGCTAATAGTTGAGGAATATGTATTTCAAGTTAGTTAAATATTTATGCCAGACTTTTTCCATTTTGGCTGCCAGCCCTCATCTAGGGGTTCCAGTGCAATTTAGGGAGGATATGAGAAAGTCTTCACAGTTGTATGCAGCAAGCTTTAATTATACATTCTCCATATGGATGCAAATGTTTGATGTTATACAGATGTTGGCAACAAATTGGTCATAAGGTACCAGAGTAGATATAACAAACTTCGGCAAGTAGATCAAAATCTAAATCCCTTCTTGTGACTGGATGCTGCATAATGCGAGTGTCACTCTTTCACTTCTGATCCAGCCTCTTTTGCTCAGTCTGAGACCTCTGCTGCAAAATACTTCCAGGCAAATGAATAAAAAACCAGCCAGGGCTAGAGAGAGGGCACATGTGGCCTGGAAGTAACTGGAAGTCACATCCTGCCTCTTCCTTAGAGCTGATTTCTGGCAGTGGGAGAGGTGTCTGCCTCTCTGAGCCTTCAGATTTGGTTTATAGCATCCCCAGGGATCCCCAGATCATTTGCTTTGTCTCCTGGGAGCCTTCTTATACAGCTCTGTGCTGTAACATACAAGAGCCAGGACTATGAGCCAGGACCATGTTATGAAAAGCAGAATAGCCATGCTCAGAGATGACACAATAACTCCAAGCCGTTGCATGGTGTGTTGAACCTGCTGGGCAGAAAAGCATTCTGCAATGAAAATTAGCTCTAGCAGGGACAGTCTCCACCCTGCTCCTGATAGCTGCTGAAGAAGGTTGGGATGCAACAGAGATGTTACTAAGAAGAGTGAGAATATCAAGTGCTTCTCTGAGTGGCATGGGCTCTGGGATTTCTGGTGTCATGCGAAGTTGAGTATATTCCACTTTCTGACTGCTGGTGTCATGCAGAGATGTATTTGTGTGTGTAATTCCTGGTGCATCTCCCACTGAAGGAGCAGAGAATGAAGCTGGCAGGCAGGTATGGTGCAGGGCTGTTAGCTGGTTATCTCCTTGAGGATATGCATGGAATATCTACTCCACTATTTTAAATATGAATGACATTGATATATGTGGTCCCCCTGAAGGCTGATTTTTGCTTAACTGACATACCTCTCCTGTGTCCTGGCCTTCCTTCTTATCAGTGTAGAGAGGCTTTGCTTTTGCCTGCTCAGAAGCTCAGAATGCCCAAATTATCTACAACGTCTTGAGCACATAATTATATTGAGTTAATCACTGTGATATCTAGTCACATTCACCTTATGGTGCTCTCAGACAGTTGCAGTCCCTGAACCAGCTTTGGTGGGGATTGAGTTCTGATGAAGATTTCATTTTCTGGAACAGGTTTGGGCAGGGAAATGGTGAGGGGTAGTGTTGGCTAATGCCTATGTTAGCAATAATACCAAGAGAAAAATCTTGTGATCAGTTCTTACACAAAGATCACACCCTCTAATCAGGTGAGATGATATGATTGCCTTGTGAGCTGCATCTAGGTTATGCAAAGAAGCAGCGACCCACACCTTTTCTATTTCACCTACCACCCTTATGCTTCTACCATGAGCTTGCCCTGCTTCCCAACCAAGCAAAAAGGGCTTACTCAATAGGTAGATGAAAAGACTTCTAAGAAATATTAGAGTGCTCTTGTAGATAGTGTTGTACTTCACTAAACAGAACCCTTCCCTTTGAGTCAGCCTGTGTTTTGGTGATCCAGTCTTACAGGCAGGTTGTTTTTTAATTTGGGCCAAATTATAAAAACCATGAAGGATTTCTCAAGGTTTCAGTTAAATTGCAGTTTTTGCCATTCCAATCTGCTGTTCCATCTCTGCAGGCAAAACCAACTGCATTTTCCCTGCCACACCTTCTGTGCTGTGAAATAGCTGTCATGCTCTACCCCTGAGTTAGCTGCATTGTTGCGGGGGAAGAAATGTTTTTTCTGTCCATGCACAAAAGTGCATAGATAAATCTCATGAGAAGAAGAGGCTGATATTTTGTCCTAAAGAGTAGGGAGTGGATGGAAGAAACAGAGAGATTTCTACAGTGAGCTACAGCTTAAGAATCAGTGCAAGATATTTATTCTTTGCAGAGGCAAAAGAGAGCAGTGCCACAATTTTTTCTTCTCCTAGGTCAGGAAGACAAGAGTGACACCACAGTAACTCAGTTCTTCCCTCTTGAGAGATGGCTGTAAAGGCAGCATTTTTAACTTATTGTATTTAATAAGGAGGCGAGAGACAGTAAAGCAACAAAATGGAACTTCTGCCCACAACATAGCAGGAAGCAGAAAGGTTAGACAAAAGTCCAAATGCCAAGTCTGAAAAGTGGAAAACAAGTGTGTACTGGTTACAAAGCACTTACTTCACACAGCCATACCTGAACAGAATGGATGCACTCTTTCTTTGGTTATCTACAGCTAACATCTCTCCCATTAAAATTTTCTGCCTCAGCAAAAGAGCTCTCTGCTCCTTGCTTTGCAATGCAGAACTGCTAGCACTAGGAAAGAGGAAACCAAAGCACTCCTGGCTCAGGGGTGAGGTAGGCCTGCAGGGTTTCATTTTTGGGGACCTGGTTTGTATATTTTAATATGTACATCAGTAATTTACAGGGCCTTGATCAAAAGGATTTGTGTGCTGGAGCACTTGTCAGAGCATGGAAATGATGCATGGAAGGGCTTGTTGGGCCTCCAGAGTTGCTCTCTGGATAAGAAGGTGGTTAAAGAGTAGGAGGCAGGAAAACCTGGGAAAGCTGATAAGGCAGCTACTTGCTTTTCCACTGTTTTAGAAACTTTTGTAAAGGTGCAATACAGGTGTTAGCCATGCTGCCTACAGCATAAGGGGCCAGGTTCTGATTTGCACTGAGGGTAACTAGAGGCCTCTGCATGTTTCTGATATCCATGCTCTACGCCCAAGGGCAGAACAGCTGATCTGTATCCCCAGGATGCTAACAAAGAACTAGGAAGAGAGTTTCAGTGGGGTATGTGTGTTCCCTTCTCTTCTGGAAAGTATCTCATTTGCTCTTTGCTAAGTTGGAAAGAAGAAAGCACAGAGGGCCATAAAAAGAAGGTGAACAAGCAGCTCTGTAGCAAAAGTTCCTAAGGAAAGGAAAAATCCTCTGTCTCAGTTTAGTTAGAATAACACGCAGTGTTCTAGTTACTGGGGGCATGGGTGAAGGGAGCTAGTGAGGATGCCAGAAAAAGAGTGCAGCAGGCATGATTACATGGTGGTGATCTACTTTCAAGCAATACCAGAAAAACCTATTAAGTATATAACCTCAGTGCCAAGAAAAATGTGTTAAGAGGTTTATTCATGTAGGAAAAGCTTCATCTTATAAATATAGATAAGGGCTTCTATTTTTTTTTCCTCCTTCTTCTTTTGGATTTCCTATATAGAAAATGTATTTGGACTGTGATTTCCCTTCTAGGAAGCTCTACCTAGTTATGCTGCTTTCTGTCTGGCAAAACTGTAAGGTCCATGCTGCAAATGAGACAGCACAGTGTGATGAGTCCTTCCTAACATGTATCCCATTATATCCTGTTCCAAACCCCATCCTGCAAAAATTTGTGCATGTGCTGTCCTGCAAGAGGGATGATAGTTTCACTGAGCAGATGTAGGACCACTCTGTGTTGAAGTGGAAGCATAGCTGTTGTTCTTGTTTAATAACTTCATCAATGACATAGCAGGATCAAGTGTACCCTCAGCAAATTTGCAGATGGCACCAAACTGAGTGGTGTGGTTGACATGCCTGAGGGATGGGATGCCATCCAGAGGGATCTGGACAAGATTGAGAATTGGACCTGTGTGAACCTCCTGAGGTTCAACAAGGCCAAGTACAAGGTCCTGCACCCGGGTCAGGGCAACCCTTGCTATCAGTACAGGCTGGGGAATGAAAGGATTGAGAGCAGCTCTGCAGAGAAGGAGCTGGGGTACTGGTAGATGAAAAGCTGGACATGAGCTGACAATATATCCTCACACCCAGAAGGCTAACCAAATCCTGGTTTGCATCTAAAGAAGAGTGGCCAGAAGATCATGGGAAGTGATTCTGACCCTCTACTTCATGCTGGTGAGACCTCACCTGGACTAGTGTGTCCATTTCTGAGGCCACCCACACAAGACATGGGTCTACTTTTGTGGGTCCAGACAAGGGCCACGAAAATTATCAGAGAGCTGGAATGCCTTTTCCATGAGGAAAGGCTGAGAGAGTTGGGATTACTCAGCCTGGAGAAGAGAAGGCTCTGGGAAGACCTTATTGCAGCCTTTCAATACTTAAAGGAAGCCTATAAAAAAGATGGAGACCGTCTTTTCAGCAAGGCCTGTTGTGATAGGACAAGGGGTAACGGCTTTAAACTAAAGAAGACAAGATTTAGACTAGATATAAGGAAGAAATCTTTCAGAATGAGGGTGGTGAGGCACTGGAACAGGTTGCCTAGTAAGGGTTAGAAACCCCATCCCTGGAAATATTCAAGGTACGGTTTGATGGGGCTCTGAGCAAGCTGATCTAGCTATAGGTGTCCCTACTCACTGCAGAGCAGCTGGACTACGTGACCTTTAAATGTCCCTTCCAACCCAACTCATTCTGTAATTCTGTGATTCTATGATTCTTCTCAGGATGTGCTTGCTGTTGACTGACCTATAGGGAAGGGAAGGAAAGATGCACAAAACATGGAGCCACAGATCTGACTCTTTTGCCTTCTCTCTCTCAACACAGGCGCTTTAACTGAAGGCTCTGCAGACCACCTCAAGTGAAAATACCATTATGGAGATTAAGTAAACCTGCTATCTTTCAGGTTGTCACCTTACTCTCTCAATGACATTTTTGCCTCTTTGAGAGGATAGAGCAGGACCAGTCTCCGTTCCCCAGCTTGATCTACCAGCAAAAGTCCAAACATCACTTCTACGCTGAACACAAGTCAACCTGTGTCTCATCTTTATATCCATCTTCCTTAGTTCAAATTAAAATTTAATTACCTTTCTTTGTTTTTTCTTTATGGATGGCTGTTAAAAGTCAAGCTCAGCAATGCTAACACCAGCCAGTTCTTGCCCACAGTCCTCCTCACTGATGTCTTTTGCAGTCTCCCCACACTACCCCACTTGGTCTGAACTCAGGACCACCCTGCACCTGGTCCTTCCACGCTGGCTGCCATGCTGTCGTGCCATCCACGTGACCTTGTCTTATATTATATTGCTGATGTGCAGTTTTCCCTAGCCATCTGCACACTGAATCACTCATCCAGACTCTTGACATTTCATAACAGCCAGCTCCCTTTCCTCCCTCCTTGACTGGGGAGCTCCAAAGACACCCCTCAAAATGATGCTGGACTGAGTCACCCTCCCTGCACTTGGCTTTTTGGCTTCCCCTTTTTTTGCCTGGACTTCCCATGCCTTCATGGCTTTCCAGCTGGTCCTAGGCTGCCCTTTTCCAAATGACTTGCGAGACATGGAGGTCTGTGCCAGCCTTTCCTTCACAGTTCGTCAGACAAACATTGTTGGGTTGTACCTGTATGTCCATTCCTGTATGTCCATTCTTGCTAGGGAGGAGCTCCCTGTGGACTTCCACAATACTCTGTTGTCATCCCTTTTCACATCTTCTCTAAGTTCCTGCCTTGTGTGTCTAAAAAAACTAAATAACTGCAAATGTAGACATTCTTATGGCTTAATCACAGTGACTAACATTGCTTCATGACTTCTTTATGCTTTTCTGACCACATCCATCTGCTGTTGGTTTGTTGACCAATCTATAACTGTGAGTCAGGGCATTTCCTCTACCCTTCTCCACCCTGTCTGCATGTGGGCCCCAGTCTGTGCCTGTTGCCTCTGGGAGCTATGACAGCTTCCAAAATCATCCCATTCCCACAGACAGGGCAACTCATTTCCCGCTGGTACAAGGAAGCCTCCTCTTACGAATGTTAAGGACCATCCCATCTGTGCAAGTTGCAAAATATCATGATGACACCATACTTGCATTATAATGCTGTTGTGTTTGACTGCTGAGGTGAAAGTGGAGCCAACTTAGAACCAGGTTGCAAAACTCCTGCCTTGCTCCTTCTTGGGCACTGCTCCTGGTCTGTGGCACACTTGCAAAAATTCCAGCTTACTGTATTTCTACCAGAGTGTTTTGGATACTTTTTCTGATTGTTTTTTATCTTGGGAGTGAGTATGACAATACCAATTCTGGTCTTTCTTGGCTTTGTTGAGACCTTTGAGATGAGGTCTGTCTCTGCGTCCATGCAGCCCATCCCAAGTGCTATTGCAGCTACAGGCAGCTCTTCTCCTTCAGGTAGGTATGCTTGCCAGAAACACTGCAGTAAGCATTGTTTTTCTCCTACTGAGAGGGAAACCAAAGCAAAGAGGGGTGCAGTAGCTATCTGACTATCCTAAAGGCAGACAGGAGGACAGCCAAGGTTAGAGCACAGGGGTCAGGCCAAACTCTTCCCTGCTGCCAGGACAGGCTGCTGCCATTTCTGTTAGCCCTCCTGACTTGAGGGCTAGTGCTGGCAGACAGGCAGCAGATGCCACTCCTTCCTCAGCTCCCATTGCCCAGTGCAGTGTTAGGTCCAGCTTGAAATGCCTGTCTGCAGAGAAATTCAAACAATATATGAAAGAAAACAAAGTAAGCAAATTGTTTTTCTTGTAAAGCAGCTGGTGAACTCCACTGGCTGGAGCCAGAAGCCTTTTTAGGGCAAGCGACAATTCTCTTTTCCCCTGGGAAAGAAAGATCTGTTACAGCCTATCTGTCAAGGGAGGGTAGTAAGGGAATCTGGTTCTAGCAGAGCCACATTTCAGATTCTCAGTTTGCAACCCTTCTCTAAATCCCACATGGGTGGGATGATCTGGATGGCTCCAGCACTCCAGGGAAATCTGTCTGTGCTGATGGGCCAGGATGACTTGGCCAACAGCGAGCCAAAGCCAGCACCCCTTGGGTGTCTGTGAGAGGACCATGACTGGGTCCTGCCTCAGGGGAATCCACAACCTCAATTCTATCCTGCATTGTCCCTTGAGCTGCTTTTTCTGTCAGGATAAAGTGAAAGTAAGATAATATCCCTAGGATGCAGTAATCATCTGTATCAGGGCCAGATTTAGTCAGGCAACAAATTGCTAAGGACAGCAAATTAGCCTGGCAAATAAGCGTCTTGTAAACCTCTTGCCTCTTCTTCAAGCTTCACACTGGACCCAGCTTGTCTCAAGTGATGCAGACACTGATGGGGCAGGAGGCAGAGTGTGGCCAGGGCAGCAGCCCTATTACACCTCTTCCCCCAGTCATGGGAAGGGAATGAAAAGTTGGCATTAAATTGCCAAGAGATTGGATTGGAAAATAAAACTAAAACTACTTTATTAAAGTAATAGGAATGAAATAAAATATTTAACAAGTATTTACAAAGTCAAAGTCGAACCCCAAATCCTGCTTTTGGTAACTACATCACCACTGAGTGGGCCCAGCACAGAATTTAAGGTGGTGAAGGTAAAGAGGTGTTCCTGGTTCTCCATTCTGGGGGTGCAGGTTTGCTTTTCCATCTGCAGGCCTGCCTGCTCTATTGCTATAAGTGTACAAGGAGGTTTGGGCAAGCTCCTACCTATACCTCACTGCAAAGAGAAGGGGCAACGTCTTCTCTGCCAGTGCACTCATTTAAAATACTTGCCTGCAGCAATAACGTACAAAACCTGTTGCCTCCCTCGGGAGACTGGTAGCTGAAAAGTCAGAGGCAATGAGTCATTTACAGTGTAGTAGAGAAGCCATTCATTGCCTCCTGTTGTTGTAGGCAGGTATCTGGCTGTCTACGATACGTGTTTTCAGTTTGATTTGGAAGCGAGATAGCAAAGCCTGCTGTGTTTGGGAATGTTGACCCCATGGAGGTGTGCTCTTTGGAGCAGGAGATGAAATGCTGAGAGAAAAGAGAACAAGTTAGTGGGAGGGATCAACGGGGAAGAAAGAGTCAGGAAGCTCAGTAGAAGGTGAGACTTCTGGGCTTTCATTCCTGCTGTTATGAAACTAACAGTCCTGGGAGTAAGGGCATGGTGTCCTTGATCTCCCTCCTAGATGAGTTCCAAATCATTTGGTTATTACATAAAGATGACCAACGCCCACAGCAAAATGCAAGCAGAATTGCCATTATCTTCCAAGAGCAGTTGCTATCTTGCCATCAGGCTAATATTGAGAGAAGTATGAACTGGCTTTTATCATAGAAATGAAGGTGTGGACTCCAAAACCTAATGATTACATATTTCTTCCAGAGTAACAATAAAAGTGCTTATCATAGCAAACTGGATGAAAGAAATGTTTTAAGATAAATGACAGCAGCTGAGAGACTGCTGCTTTGTTTGTTTGTTTGTTTGTTTTTGTTCAGTTGCCCAGAACTGCTTAGAAAGAATTCAGACACACCCAAAGAGTTACACATTGTTAGATTGGGCCAAGAAATAGATTTTCCTTTAAATTATTCCTTGGAAAAAGTGCAAGCAGGAGATGAAAGTCTTGTAGGATGAGGGGCTAAAAGAATATTTGGCAAAGGTGATTTTTCATTTCTTTTTACTTCTGAAACAGCCTGGTTTTTTGCTGATTGCCATTGAAAAAAAGTTGATAATGGAAATGTCCACTTAGCCATTTTTCTATGTCACTTTTCTTCCTAGAGGGGAAAGAAAACAAACATAAACTGCTGTTCTATCAGTAAGGGTGTCAACCTTTTACTCACTTGCCATATCAGAATAAGGCACACACACTCAAAGTGTGGGGAGGTCTGAATTAAGCAGCAAAACATCACAAAATGGGACTTGAGTTTGGTTTTGGTAGGTAGGAATAGAAAGCAGGGGAAAAAATTGTGTTTATTCTTACATGTATTTCAAGAGAGCCTACAGAAGCTTGGAAGGTCCCAGCAGCAGCTGCAGGTATGTCTGATCACAGAGCACAGCCTACAGCAGGTCAGCAAGGAGTACTTGGGGCCTTGCCATGCTTTAGCAGCCCAGTCCTCTTGGCACTGAACAGCTCTCTGCCCCTGTAATTGGTGCGTACCCAGGTTAGGACCAAGACATTCTACCACTGCAGTACAGAATAGTCTTACAGGCTGTTTTCTGCCTGCTTTTAACAGATGAACAATGCAACAGCTGAACACAAAACCCATCGTTCCAGAATTAAGTCAGGAACCAAGGAAGCTATCCCTTACAGTCTAGCTCTTTGCTCTCGCAGATCCTGAAGGCTGCAACAAGTTGCACTGCTGTCTGGAGGAGAAACATGGAAGGACTTAGGCAGCCCTCTAGCAAGGATTTGAAGCCAGAGCTGACCATCAGCCCAGCCCTGCAGCACTAGCCCTCACCCCAGCACTGGCTTTGCCCAACCTGGGAGTGAGCCAGCATCAAGCAGGGGTGTTGGAGAAGGTGGAGCAATGCAGATATCTAGTCGGGTAGCTGCCTCACCTCTGGTCATCTTTATCTTCAGGAAGTATCTTTCACTCTGCACATGCTATAAAGTTTGAAGCTGATGCATGGTTCCCAGAGAAATGTTTCCCTGACATCATTTCCCAAGCTGGTAGTGTAATGTTATTCCTTGCAGATAGATCATAACTTCAAGCAAAGTGCAGCTTCAGAGGTAGGGGTGTTTATGAAAAAATTGGCATAGTCTTCTGTCAAGCGACAGCTAAAAGAAAATCTGCAAAGGGATTAACTGCCATACACTCTGGAGCTTGCTGACAGATGTCCTGAAAATCTGGAAATGCATTGATCTATCTTTATACAGGGTTGGGGTTTTTTTGTTGTTGTTTTCCCTTCTTCTCCCTCTCATCACTTCTCTGCCCAGGGCACACAAATAGGAATTCCTTCACATTCATGGGGCTGCCTAGGAACTGCCTTGGTGCCGTTCGTGAACCAGCATACTGGTCCTGGGGTGCAATCTAGGCTGAGCTAGAACATAACCTCAGTCTAGTTACAGAAGCCATCTTCCCTGCAATGGCAGCACTGCTGATTTGTGCCAGGGCAGTTAAGATTTTTTCTCTTTTCCAACTGCAACATCTTGCTCATTTTAAAGGAGCTTAAATGTGGGCCATTAAATATAAATATCTTCATTTTCCGTTAGGTGAAACTGATGTTCCAAACTTTGCAGTGTAAACAAGGTCTGGAGAAAATGTTTTAGGTAGTGTTTCAGTCAAGCTAAATGGCTCTGGCCATTCCTTCCTGCTTTAGCCTGGAGCTCTGTGTGCCTCTCCTCTCCCTTTCACAAGCTGATGGAGGAGTTTGACCTGATTGTGATTTTCCCTCAAGTATATTTCAGGCTTGGAATAGCCAGAAGGCCCTGAGTTCTGTGGATTGTGTTGTGTGATCTTGGGCAAACCACATAGGACAATTGTTTTTAAGCACTTTCTGTTTCTGGATAGTTTGATTCTGATGGGTCAGTCAGAAATGCTCAGATGGCCTCTGAGAGGAGGGGAATGCAGATGCACAGCCCCTCCTTTTTGGTGGACACAGCCCTTTAAACTCTTCTCCAGCTATGGCCAGAGTCACTACCCTCAGGGAAGATGTCAGTCCCGCAACTGCAGTAACCCCCCCCCTCTTTTCCCCGTATCTCTTTTCCTCCCGTATGGGAAGGAAGTCACTCCTCCTGACCTGCGGAGGAGTCAGGAGTGTCCTTCCTTGGTGAAAACAGGACAGGGGCCTGCCTCCCTTGGTTGAGCCCAGTCCTCATTTTGCTATACCCTGTTACCATTAGCTATGCAAGTTACCATTTAGTCCAAAAGCTACAGGCTGGAAATCAGTCTTGTGCCTTTTTCCTTCCCCTGCCTGATGATCAGAGGAGTGGGGGAAATACTGTGTCTAGTACTTGAGGGTACTAGTACTTGAGGGTGTGTTTTGTCCTGAAAAAGGACCAGCATTCATATTTAATTACATACCTATGTTGCATTTCTGCCAAACCTCTTTTCTCCAAGGGAGAGATAATAGCCTAACTTCACTCTTCTGTGGGTCACACGAAGCCTGTGCACATTGGGTGAACAGTGTATTTGAAGTCTGGGTGTTAACATCACTTTGCTCCCTTAGGGGAAAGGATGCAGCTATCAGTCATGGCTGTTGTATTACAAGCAGCCTCTGGCAACCCAGGGGTTTGGAAGACATCTACCCTGATGGCCCTCAGCCATGCAGCAGCTGCCCAGTCTCATCTCTTGCAGGCACCTGTTGGTTGTGCTTCTCGTGTTAAAAAAGGCAGGGTTAGTAGGTAGCACTTGGTATGAGCATGGAGCTACTCAGCAAATGGCATCATTTCCCCATTGTCCCAGGAGCAAACTCCCACTGACCAGCTTCTATCCCTGCCTGCTGAGGACAGCAGTGGGGTAGCAAGCCCAAGCAGACTGCTGGCAGAGACCAAGCAACAAGACAGACTGCAGTATGGGTTGCGACCTAATGTGTACATCATCAGCATTGCTTGAGTCACACCCATCTGCCTCCATCTATTATACTGAATCCTGCTGCCAAAGAGCAACCACATGGCCCAACCAAAATGATCTGGCTCCTGCTGAGGCTAGTGCTCCTCAATGACTCAGTTGTGCTGGGAGTACAAGGCAGCCCACATCTGTCTTCCCAGAAAGCTGCCTCACAGTAATCTTGTGTTTGAAACAGTTTTGTCTTTGATGCAACTTTGATGTTCATTCCCATTCAACCGCGTGAATAAACCACGTGGATGGACAGATATCCACAGGGAGCCAGTGGTCATAATGCTGGAGCCAAGCCAGACGGAGCACTGGCTGCCTCCTTAAGTCTGAGAAAGTCGCCCTGCCCAAGCCTCAGTTTCCCCACTCATGTGGGATCAAGGCCAGTATTTTCCTCAAAAGACCAAAAAGCATTCATGAAGTCCCCGAAGAAGGATGCTCCTGTGAACGTCAAGCTATTTTTATTATTGGGGTCAGGGAGGAGAACACGTGAAAAGGTGATGAAGTTTATGAAACACAGGTTTCCATTAATAGTCTTTAGCACATACAGTTCTTATTATAATCTAATTGGACTGGTATTGGATTAATCTTATAATGCTATAATGAAATTTCCATGGTCTTTTTATATTTTTATTGTTACTATGCATTAATGCAATACTCTGCAAGAGCTCTGAGAGGAGGATGTGAATGTTCAAGTGAATTTCTGATAACATTTTTGCAGGGCATTTTTATGCTTCTGTTAGGCTTTTATGCTATAAAGACACACAGTGCCTAGAAATGGCAGGAATGCAAGAATTCATGATAATTCTTTTTGAATTGTCTTCTGACAGGCTCCACTGACGAAAGCAATGCATTCAGAATCAAGAAATCAGGCATCTGCTCCCAGCCTGACCCTGACCTGCACAAGAAGCCCACCTGAATCATGCCAGTGTTTTGCCCCTCAACTCTTCCGCTGGAGATGGAAACAATTTGTCCATATAGAATTATAGAATCACAGAACAGTTCGAGTTGGAAGGGACCCACAAAGGTCATCAAGTACAACTTCTGGTCCTACACTGGACATCCCAAGAATCACACCATATACCTGACAGCATTGTCCAAGCACTTCTTGAACTCCCTTCAGGCTTGGTGCCCTAGGGAGGCTGTTCCAGAGCCCTATCACTCTTTGGGAGAAAAAACTTTTCCTGATACCTAGCCTAAACCTTCCCTGACTCAACTTCATTCCNCACTGTCCAAAAAAAATGAAGAAGTTGGTGCCTACCCCAAGTCTTCCCCTTGTGAGGATGTTGAATATGACAATGTGGTCTCCCCTCAGTCTTCTATTTTCCAAACTAAACAAACCAAGTGACTTCAGCCACTCCTCCTAAGTTTTCCCTTCCAGACCCTTCGCTATCTTTGTAGCCCTCCTCTGGACACTTTCTATAGGAATGTAGTGGGTCTGTGGTCCATACCCATCTGGAAAATCTTTCTTGTGTCACCAAACTTTAATGCTTTTATTGAGTTTATCCTAGAAAAAAAAATGCTTTTTACCTGCTTGTGCCTTGTGTTTCTTAATTTGCCTTGTAATTTTTTTCTTTTGCTGTTATTTATTTCTGTAGTTACACACCCTTTGAAGCATTAAAGTAAATTATCTTTATCCTAGATTCATTTAGAGGTGCTGGAAGTTTACTTCAGAGTAGACCCAACAGTTCTTGCTCTATATACTCACAGGCTTGTCCCATGAGGACTTATGATAGGAGACTACATGGGAAAAATATTGAGCAAGCTGAGTGATATTATACTGGATAACATTTCAGCCCTCAAATCACCTAAGAGAAAAGGCAAATAGACTGGTATTTTTCACCAACTCTTACCTCAAGTCTTATCAACTCTTACCTCAACTCTTATCTCTGTTCCTTTTCCAAGTCTCATTTGAAGGCAGTCTTGATGTAATTAAAGTTTAAGGGCCAAGGCGTGAGTTTCATTTTCAGTGCAAATACAAGGCTAACCCTTTCTCTCCCATGTCTGTGGTTATTCTACTCTGTGGCTCCTCCACTTAGAGAGCATGACAAAGTTGCAAATTAAACCTCCCACTCTGAAAATGACAAGGTTTAACACTATTAGCCTGCAGAAACAGAATTTGCTGGGTCACTAGGAGCTGGCTACCAACGCATCTGCTGTGACAGCCATGTTAGGAAGAGAATCCATATGGCAATACACAAAGGTTCTGATTTCTGTTGCATACACCTTCTAAGAACGTGGCATCTTTTATTAGACAGCTTGGGATTGTGCTTGTTTCTGCTTTTCTGTGGCACAGAAGAGTTGGGTTCCTGCATTTGCATCACCAAGACGTCATTGGGGTCTCTGTGTTGTAAGCAGAAGGGTACCCTGGAAATGGTCCTTGGAGGATCAGAGCACTAGGAGGACACCACGCTCTGCTATTGTTGCCTCTCTTGGCCTTTTTTCTTATTTTTGTGAGCGAACAAGCATCTGGGGCTTTCATTTGTGAGGATATCTGAGGATCTGTGCCCTTTAGAAGGGCTTTCTCATTCATTTTTTATTACCAACAGCCTAAACTCCAGTCCCCGGTGTTATGCGCTCCAGTCTTTCCTGGATGTGCTTTTGATGCATTTCTGCTGTAGACACATTGTAGCATTGACATGATAGTGTTGATTATCTGGGCAGCGTCCAAAAGCGTAGCAGCAGCACCTGCACATGGGGAGGGCTCACATCTGGCAACCTGGCATTAACAACAGCCCTGGATTCGGGTCTTGATAACAGCGCATGGCAGCGGGACGGTCACGAGTCGGTCGAAACTTGGAAAGCCTGGCTCTTATTTTTTGTTTGCATGGTAACAAAAGAGAGCATTTACGCCATTTTCCAAGAAGTCGGGTTTCCGAGGAGCGCCCGAGGACTCTCTTGTTCCTTTAAAACAAAGAAATCCAGTTTATCCCTACGCTCTTTTACGACCTCGGCTTTACCGGTGGTGGTCCCAAGCCACAACCTCTGCGGCGCCCTCTCCAACCCACGTCCCATCAGCGCCCGCATGGCGGGGACATCCCCAGCCGTNGGCGATGCCCCCGCCTGCCTTGGCGCCTCCCCGTGCCGGCCCCGCCGCCTTCCCTTTGTGCCGTAGGGCCCGGCGCGACGCCTGCCCCGGGAGCCGGCGCCCCACGGCGCCCCGCGGCGGGAGGTAAGGGCGGCCGCCCTCCCGCGCCCTGGCAGCCATGTGGACCCTGCGGCCACAGCTGGCCTCCCTTCTCCTTCTCGGTAAGTGCCAGTCGCCGGCGGGTGTGAGACGGGACGAAATGGGACCGGGGTCCCTGGGGCGGGACAAGACCGTCGGCGGGTGTCCTCCCTCGAACGGTTTCCTGGGGGTTGGGGAGTTCCCACAGCTGAAATTCACCCAGCGCCTTTCCTCAGTTGTCACTGGCCGCGCTGTTCCTGCTGTCGGAAGGAGGAGAGGGAATAAAAATGTATATATATATGAATAAACTAGATCTGGGTTTCATCTCTACCTGCAGTACCTCGATGTCCATCCTGACCGAGCCCCGGCCGGAGCGGGGAGGATGGGCTCCTCCTCCGTGCAGGGCTCCAGCATCAACTTGGGAAGGCGAGCGGCCGGCTAGGGGCTGTGCCGTGCTTGGCTCAGGGGACGTCTCAGAGGGAAATCGTGAGGGTGGGGAGTTACAGGTCAGTGTTGAGCTTGCACAGTGAAGGCGGAGAAAATGTTTAGGTTAAGGTAGGCTGCAGAAGTGAAGTCCTCTTCTTGTCTCTCGAAGAATATGTGGAAATGTACAAAGCAGGCAGTTCCTGCTGTCGTAAAATGCAATTTGCTTGCTTTGTGCTATCTCTCCAAACTCCTTGTGTAGTCCTTTCTCTTTCTACCAGGGTTTTGTACCCTATGAACCGTTAAACGTGTGGTTTTGTCCTGTTTGATGAGTGCCTGCCCAAGGGATAACTCCACGGTTCTGTAAAGTCCTTTGGGACCCCACTGCTGGGTGACACATACTGTGGCAATGAAAGATCCTNGGCCGGAGGAGGAGTTTGGCAGCGCGGAGGAAGCGCCCGGCACCCCGCGGTGGCAGCAGTGGCGACGCTAGCGCCGAGCGGGCGGGCAGGTGAGGGCGGCGGACTGGGGCAAGGTGGGGAGCGCCGCGCCCGCTTATTTTTATAACTTTTCGGGGTGGGGTCTTTTTGTTGTTGCTTCGTGACCACCTCTGCACCCTCCTCTTCCGCATAGATTTTTTTTTTTTTTTTCCCCGCGCCTTGGA
>VWZO01001209.1:37253-56091 GCA_013396975.1 Bucco capensis
TATATATATATGAATAAACTAGATCTGGGTTTCATCTCTACCTGCAGTACCTCGATGTCCATCCTGACCGAGCCCCGGCCGGAGCGGGGAGGATGGGCTCCTCCTCCGTGCAGGGCTCCAGCATCAACTTGGGAAGGCGAGCGGCCGGCTAGGGGCTGTGCCGTGCTTGGCTCAGGGGACGTCTCAGAGGGAAATCGTGAGGGTGGGGAGTTACAGGTCAGTGTTGAGCTTGCACAGTGAAGGCGGAGAAAATGTTTAGGTTAAGGTAGGCTGCAGAAGTGAAGTCCTCTTCTTGTCTCTCGAAGAATATGTGGAAATGTACAAAGCAGGCAGTTCCTGCTGTCGTAAAATGCAATTTGCTTGCTTTGTGCTATCTCTCCAAACTCCTTGTGTAGTCCTTTCTCTTTCTACCAGGGTTTTGTACCCTATGAACCGTTAAACGTGTGGTTTTGTCCTGTTTAATGAGTGCCTGCCCAAGGGATAACTCCACGGTTCTGTAAAGTCCTTTGGGACCCCACTGCTGGGTGACACATACTGTGGCAATGAAAGATCCTTTACTACAAATTTGGGAAAAGCAAAATACAAGACAATGAAAATGCCTGTTACATTTTTTGTAGCAGCCCATGTGCCCGCCTTAGTCTTGATGAGTCTATAGGAACATCTGCAGAAAATACTATACAGTACGCTCATACTCCTTTCTGCCTGTGTGTGTATAGTGCAACCTTGGAGTTTTGATTTGCCTTTACACTGGTAAGATTTTCTGCTGGCATTTATGCTACTGAGGGGAAAAAAGCAGCAAGGCCGGTAATTTTAGTGTCTTGGGAATTGTCACATACCTACTCTGCCAATTGGGAAACAACGTATTTACTTGAATTGCAGCTGTGCTTCAATGTCTCTAATTTGCCTCTGTGTGTGTGGTTTTTTTCATGCTCTCTTTCTGTCTGTAGGGAAGAGAAAGAGGTGACTCTTTGAAATGGTTTTGGAGAGGGTTCAAACTTCCTGAACCAGTAGCTTTCTTCCTTGAGTTCCCTGAAAAAAAGCCATCTTAACGCGTTAAGTTTGTCCGAGGTGACTTTGCTTCACGAGTGCAGGCAGTCTGTTGTGGCCTGCAAGATGGGTGTAGATGAATGGCAGTCGTTTGCTGCCTTGGCTTTGCATGCTCAGTCTCTCCTGTGGAACAATAACACCATTCTGGATTAAGTCTTCCTAATATGGAGCGAGTGAGTGAGCAGCCAGTTGCCTGCACACTGCTCCGAAGCACATCTGGCTGCTGAAGCAGTGTAGCAGTAAGAGGGCATTGCCTTGCCAGATGCTTCCTGCAGCCATACGCAAGTGGGACCCACTGGCCTGCACTGGACACCCTGTTTTGGGGGTCATGCTGCACCTGGCTGGCTGCCAGGGCTGAACCAACTCTCTGCATGCAGGAACTGGTTTTCTGGTTTTGACCTAAAACTGGCTGTAATGTGCCTTCGCCTTTCCTGGGGAATGCGCTGCAAGGTGTCTTCAGTTACCTGGGGAATCAGTTGCTTTTCAGTGGTCCCCAAATCCAGTGGACTTACCTGGTTTGTAAAAATGTTGTGCTGGCCTCCCTGTGTTAAACGTGGGGCTGTTTGTAATGGTCAGAAGCTTACCATATGCATGGTTGGAGTTAGTTTTCTTTTGGTGTTTTCCACCTGGATTTCTTTGGACAGTTGATCTGCAGTTGCTCAGCTGCCAGTTTTAACAAATGTGTCCATGCCTCAAAGCCCTGATTTGCCCAGAAATGCTTTGGGTTGCTGTTTTTAAAACTAAGACATCATTTGACTTAGTGGGGAAGAGGCTGGAGTAAAAAGCCTTGTTTTGTAACATTAATCTCTGACTGGCTAGAAAAGGACTATTGTTTTCCAAACAAGTAACGTTAATGCTAGGATATATGAATAAGTACTATGGGTTGAGTATGCAGAAAAATAAATACAACTCATTTTTTCCTTATACTTCTGCAAACTCACTAGAATTGCTGGAGGAACTGTGGTCATGAAAAGAGCTGGTGTATGATTTAATATAATACATCAAGCATTACATAGCTACAAGAATCCAACTAACTGCAAAACCAGGGTTTGAAAATCCACATCTGGCATGTGGGTGTAACATTTGTAGATCTCTGTTGTTTTTTCCACTGTTGCTGCAGTGTTTGTTACAGTGTTCTTTAAACGAGTGGCACTTCATCACAGCAAGTGCAAATAGGAAAAGAGAGCAAGTGCTGTAAATAATCCTCATGCAGTTGTAAGACGATTAATACTTCTGCCAGGCAGTGCTAGTCCTCTGTGTAGTTGCAAGATTTACCTTTTTTGCAGGGATGCAAAGTCTGATGCTCCTCTTATTTGTAGTATAGTATATAGGAAACACAATAGGCTTCTGGGGAATGCTGAATTCATTCATGTTGGTGACTGGTTTATGAATAGTTCTGCTTTTGAGTCTCCTCCAGAATACCACCTGTGAATGCAATTTACAGCTCTTTGTGTTCAAACATTGCATATGTATAAATATGTACATAGACTTATTACCCTCTTCCTCCCTCTATTCATGCATAGTAATTGGTTATTTATTTGCTATTCCTAGAGGGGAGGAGGTCTTGAAACTGCATCTCACTTGTAACTGGCATGTTGGAGTGAAATCTTCCGGTGCAGATGCGATCCTTGGAGAAAGAAGTGATAATCTTAAAGGCCTGTCTCCCAGAGGGGAAGGGGTGCTGACTGGGAATGTGTGCAGTTGTGCAGTTGACTGTCGCTCAGACGTTCTGCTGTTGTACCCTCCTGCTCTTCTGCTGCCTGCTTGGGCATGGGGCTGGAGGGGGTCAGTGGCTGACACAAGTCTAGATGCAATAAAGGTGAAGGCTCCTTGGCTGGAAGGAAACAGATAAGGAAAGCAGAGTGGATGTTTGCATACACAGGCTTTGGGGTTGTTTTAATTTACCAAAGCTAAGGGCCCACTGGCTGTGCCTCATCTGCTCCTCTATGACCAAGATCATGCTTTCTCTCCAACTGCATCTGCCCAAAATCTCTGCTGTGAGCTCTGTTTTGCAAGCCCATGGTGCCGCCCTCACCCCTCTCTTTGCTGCCTCTACATCACTGTGGTATGTAGTGCTGGACCTGGACTGATCCTGGTTGTGTTGGGGTGGACTGTGGTGCTGCATCCTTTGGGGGACATGTTGGATGTGGGTTCTGCAGATGGCCCTGGCTGTTGCCTCATTTCTGCATGCCATTCAGCTAGCTCTTTGGTTTTCCCATGTGTGGTGGGAGGCTGCTGCAGCCATTGGTGCCAGGCTGGCAGGCTCTGCTCTTGCACATCCCCAAATGTCATTTTTATGGGGAGACTCCCTCACTGCTGTCTTGGCCAGACTGCCCGACATCCTGAGGCTCCTGCAAATGCTGTTTATTTACACAGGAGGTTTTGGTTTATGAGAATTGTCATCTTTTAGTTGAACTTCTGTCAAGTTAGATATCTTTATTAAAGCAGTTCTTATTGTAAATCGAATGTGTACTTGGAACGCTTTTACCAGGCCCATTTATATAAAGTGAGAGGCAGAATAAACAGTGCTGCAGACCACAAGGAGGGGGGTGAGAGAGAAAAGGTCATTGGGAGAGCATCTCTTCTGCATTGGGAGGCTTATTGAATTTTTTGTACCAGAAAACCATTTTTTTTAAACAAACAAACAAAAAAACAACAAAACCCACTTCTTTTAAGGGTATGCATTTTGGTCTCTCTTGGCTTCTTTCTTACCCCTGTAAAATCAGTTATGCATTCAGCCACTGACCTAAAGATTTTACAGTCTAGTGTGAAGCCAGAGGTGTTTTAGTTGATTTAACTCAGATGAATGAGTGCTATATAAGCTGAAAGAGTGCTCCTTGCTTTCTGATACTTAGCAATCTGCAGACTGCCCAGAAACTTACAGCACCAGGAAAATTGCCTGAAAGGGAGGGTGATGCTTTTCAAGCACAATTGAGTTTTCTTCTTGTTGCTACAGGGTTCCTCTGCTTGTGATTTGACTTGTCTACTGGTACCAAGGATGTTTAGGCCCTCCAGCCAGTGTCTGGAAAACTGTAGTACTATGGTACTCTGTTTTTTAAGTTGATAAATAGTCCTTAATGATAACCTGCTAAATTGGTTTTGACTCCATTTTTATATTGGCATCTCTTTCCTAGTCATATAAAATCCTCTTAATAAATAGTTCTCTGGTTAAATGTTAGGAGACATTTAGCATCTGTTTCGTCTGAGCTATGGAGAGGCTAAAATGGAGCCTTTCCTGACAAAGTGGAGTTTGATCAAATTGCAAGGCAAAGAAATTGGGTCTGCAGCTGCCATCAGTAGGTCTAGGATGTCTGCATGTATATATGTAATTTCCAGCTCTAATCTGTTGCTCACCCTGTCTCCATCAGAGTACTAAGAACATGCTTCCAATGATGTATATCAGTAAGCTTTTTGTTGTTAGGAGTTTTAATTAGCAAATAGCAGTGAGACAGGATGATCTTGCCTTTGTGGACACTGCTAGCACAAACCCAGACCATCTCAGTGAACTATGATGGGAAGCTTTTCTCGAAAAGGGAGAGGTTTGATGCTCAGGACTTGTGCTGTTGCTACGCAGTATTTGCACAAACACTGAAAAGCAGGACTGGTCATGAAAGGAGTTGTTCCAGGCTGGTTGCACCCCAGTGTGTGGAAGTGCAGGCCAGGGTTCTCATGTGAGGAAGTACTTGCCTGGTGGTAAAACGAACATGGAAAAAAACAGTAAATACATAGAAGGATTGGGAGGCCTGTCTGACTTGAAAGCAGATCCATTTTTCACATGGTCCTGCAGTCATGTGTGAGGATCCAAGGGAAGAGAGGAGTGCTGGGAACACAGGTTGCTGGAAGGCATGGTGAATTCATTTGGGTGGGTTACCCTGGTTTGCTGGTTGTGCACCAAGGCCTTGGTACCATGGGTCTGGAGCGTGCAGCAAGTTGTTCAGCCCTGCTGAACGGATGAGGTGAGTCCCATGTTTGACTCCAGCCACTCTTGTTACTGACTCCCGGTGGAGGCTGCCTGCTCTGCCCTGCATAGTGTTTGATCTGCAGCTTCTGGCTGAAGCCAGTGGCTCCTTTCTGCTTCTGCTCTGCTGCTGGTGGTTCCCTGGCATTTCCAGGTCTAGTTCCTGCTCTTGTTTTGGGTGATGGTCCACAGGGAAGAAAGAGATAGCCCACTTTTAATTGGAGGATGGGGAAAGGATGAGCTAAGGAAAAGCACTAGCAGAGGGAAGATGAAGAACCCAACTGATAAGAAAGATAGATGAGAATAGGCTCTGAAGAATGGACCTTATCAGATGCTGGACCTTCTACCACACCCACAGCTTTTGAAGTGTCAAAGACTCGCAAGTACCAAACAAATGGATGTAGTGAGGATCCGTCCGTATTTGTTCTCTTATTCCTGAGAAGTGTACTTACAGAATCACAGAATGGTTTGGGTTGGAAGGGACCTCTGGAGGTCATCTAGTCCAACCCCCCTGCAGTGGGCAGGGACATCCCCAACTAGATCAGCTTGCCCAGAGCCCTGGCAAACCTCATCCTCCAGGGATGGAGCCTCAATCACCTCCCTGGGCAACCTGTTCCAGTGTTCCACCACACTCGTGGTAAGGAACTTTTTTGGGCCTTTCTTGATTTTAATGACTGTCATCTTTACTAACATATCAAGGGCTGACCTTAATACTTCAGAAGCTAAAAAGAAAGAGCTACTGCCACTTGTATTTTAACAGTAACATTCCTACCAAGGCTGGAACAGATATACCTCTCAGAAAGGGATGCACACCACACATTATTCAGTATGTTGCAACTTCTAGTCAAAATCATAGCACATGCAAAATATGCTGCATTTTATTACATGCCTCTTGGCTGACTTCTCCTTTCCTACTCAAGCTATTAATTCCATTTGGGACTTGAAAAATCATGTAGCACGTCTCCTGTCTTTTTCTGATCTTGGCAGCTGTAATACTTTGCTAGTCAGTAGGGCTGGGAGGCTGCTGCTGCTGGAGAGCTGGAATAAGGAGATTCCTGCACAGTTTCTGCCAACAAAGTTGACTCCATCGGGATAGCAGAAACCATGAGGATCCAGAGCATATGCTACAGAGCAGCACATGGGGCAGCTGCACAGCCTTTAGCTCCATCGAGTGTTACACCAATGCCTGTTGTTTGGTTGGGTGTTCCACGTTTTGTTTTTCTGGCCCTTACGAAACAGCTCATTGGGATCTTGACATGGTTGGAGGTGATTTTGATGTACAGCTGCAAAACTGCTAAGTGGAGTCTGGACCCAGTGCAGTTAGCCTGGTGTTCCCTATTCTGGGCACAAAAGCTTTTTGCATCCCAGCAAATGTTTTCCCCTCTGGAGTTGCTGTGGTTACAGGGGAATAACAGGGAATAGGTGATGCACCTGGGTTTTTTAGTGGGTTGGTTTGTTCGATTTGCTTTCTTGGTGGTTGTTTTCCCCAACTGCTGCATCCCTGATCTTTGTGCCTGAGGCATACTGTCACTTTTATGGCTTTTGGGCTTTGTATGGAAGTTGAAAAGCTTGTGAAAAGGAGCTGGGAGTACAGAGTAAGGTAGATATATTTTTCTACGGGCTTTGCAGTGCTAAATGTCTGCTCAGTTTTTGAGAAGAGCTCAGCACTGACCCAGGCTCCTTCGTGAAATGGATGGTTTCTAAAGCCTTGAGAGAAATGGAGGCTTGAAGATGACATACTGAGCACCAAAAAAGCAAAACAAGTTTTTGTTTGCTTCTTAGGGAAAGAACGGCTCTGATCTCTCATTACGGTGTGGGTAGCGAGATTTGGCTGCTTAGTTAAATTGAGATTTTGACTTCTTGGATGAATCTTTCTATCTCCATTCAGCATCATCACCAGGGACGTAAGAATCTGCCCAGGTTCCTTCAGATCTCTCTGAAAGTGGAGCTGGACCTTGAGTAAGAGCTACAGGAGAGGGCAAGTGCTTGTAGCCGAAAGTCGTCCAGAAGGTCTTTACTCTGAAAAACCATACTGCTGGAATCTGGCACTCATTAACTCAAGTTACCTGGTACCTAGGATCTAGCCAAAGGGCTGTGGCTGGGTGCCAGCCTGAAATTATAAACCTGGGTGTCAGGCCTTGTTTGTTCCTTTTTGCTAGCTTGAAATAGGAACTCCCAACAAGCACATGTGCCAGCCTTTCTTCTAGTCATGTTTCTTGTTACAGCTTTGTAAAGTGTTTGCAGTAATTATAGTACTTAATAATATTTATTCCCTTCTTAGCAATTATCTGAATGCATTTATCTCCTGTGTGCTTTCAAAGTACTCTGCCCTCTCTCACCATATAATTTCATCTCCCTGGCTCAGTGATTTCTGCTTCCTCTCTTGTCATACAATCCATGGTCCTCAACTTCTTCAACCTCTTGAATATGCTGTCAAGCTTTGCTTTCCTCTACTGGAGGCTCCTGTACCCTACTCTGCTGTCTAATCCCATTATAGAGAAAGGATGTTTGCTGCTTCTTGCAGGGGATGATTGCTTAACCACCCTGCCAGGTGCTAAGGCACTTTGCAGTGAAGGACATGGATACCAAGAGAAACTGAGCTGGCATTGTGCCATATTCCATCTTTCTGCTGACTGCTTGTGGCCTTCAGACAGTATCTTAAGAGCTCCTGCTGAAGGGCTTGACCTTTATGCCTGCAGTGTTATCCGGCACCTACAGCAGGAGTCACAGAATGCAAATTTCAGCCCTTTCTTCTGCCTTGTGATGTAATTTTGTAGGCAAGTTGCTCTGTCTCTTCTCTCAGCACCTGGAAGTAGAGAGAGTGGCTTAAAAGATGTCATGGGATTTTTCTGGAGGAAAACTGCAGTGCTAGAGCTGAGGTTTTGCTTGATGTTGTTAAGCAATCGGGCTGCTTTTTCTCTTAAACATTTTGGGAGTGTGGTGTAGAAGAGATTGTTTTCCCCCAGTTGATTTTACTCTTGGTTTTAGGAAAAGAAGAAAATGTTTTTTTACTTTGAGCTCCATGGTGTTACTTACCTGTACCAGCCTTTCCTCGCCACCTTGTTATGATCATGGGGTACAGCCCATGTGACTGTAACTTGGAGCTGCTGTGATTTGTTCCAGCCACCAGTGTTGCAGCAGCACAGTTAATCTATGTAAGGAGCTGTTGCCTCTGATCAGTCCCATGCCATGAGCAAGTCTGCAGTTTAATTTAGAGTGTGTATCTGCCAAACGGTTTAAGTTGCCTAGCACTTGCTGCTTTCTGCTGTAAATAAGGCAGACTTGAACAAGATTAGTTTCAGGTGCCCTGCCTGCAAGCAAGGAGTTCAGCCTTGGATGCCTGTGCTATGGAGGGGCAGAGGTTGTCCATGGTGTGAAGGACTGCAAAGTCCTCTGAGCTTCACAGAATCACTAAGGCTGGAAAAGACCCCCAGGATCATCAAGTCCAGCCTATGACCCAATAACACCACAACATCTAAACCATGCCACTCAGTGCCACATCCAATCTTCTCTTAAACATCTCCAGGGACGGTGCCTCCACCCCCTCCCTGGGCAGCCTATTCCAGAGCCCAATCACCTTCTGCGTGAGGAAGTGCTTCCTAATGTGCAGTCTAAACCTCCCCTGCTGCAGCTTCAAGCCATGGCCTCTTGTCCTGTCACTAGCTGCCATGGAGAAGAGCCTAACACCTACCTGACTACAACTTCCTTTCAGGAAGTTGTAGAGGGCGATAAGGTCCCCCCTGAGTCTCTTTTTCTTCAGGCTAAACAGTCCCAGTTCCCTCAGCCTTTCCTCATATGGCTTCCCCTCCAGCCCCTTCACCAGTTTTGTCGCTCTCCTCTGGACCCTCTCCAGCACCTCAACATCCTTCCTGAAGTGACTAGAACTAGACACAGTACTCAAGGTGAGGCCTCACCAGTGCAGAGTACAGGGGGAGAATGACATCCCTAGTCCTGCTGGTCACACTATTCTTGATCCAGGCCAAGATGCCATTGGCCTTGCGTGCTGCCTGAGCACACTGCTGGCTCATGTTCAGCCGGCTATCAACCAATACTCCCAGGTCCCTCTCCGCTGAGCCACTCTGCAGCCACTCATCTCCCAGCCTGGAGCGCTGCATGGGGTTGTTGTGGCCAAAGTGTAAGACTCTGCACTTGGCCTGGTTGAATTTCATGCCATTGGTCACAGCCTGTTCACCTAGCCTGTCCAAGTCCCTCTGCAGTGCCTTCCTGCCTTTCAGGAGATGGACACTCCCTCCCAACTTGGTGTCAGTAAATGTATGGTGGGAAGGAGGTTGGTTTACTCCTGATGGAGTAGAGAGAGCTATGTGAGATGGCCCTGAGCTGCGTAGTGTGGTGTGGTGTAGGGTGGGTGAGGGGTTGGTCTTGGAGAGGTCTGTCACCTAGCCCATGCTAGGCTCGTGCTACCCTACTTCTGGCTCTCATCTGGATTGCAAAGCTGTGTAGTTCAGTCTGTCACAGTCTTTTGGCTAGGTTGTTTTGGGGGAGGATGTAGGAGTGAGAGGGGTGAGCGTGAAGGAAGATTTACTGTGTGTCAAATACCTAATAGCTACTCTAGCAGATCCACTGGGATACATTACTAAAAGCATCCAGATGATCTCAGTGTAATGGGTTTGAGCCTTGGAAACCTGCTTTCTGGGAAGGGCAGCCCAAGGATTTGTGTTAGTTCCTGGAGAAGGGCTGGGTTCCCGGCAGGGGTTGGGGCAGGCAGCAGGATTTGGCTCTTTGGGGTGACAACAGGTACCCATCCATCTGTGAGAAGGGGTGGAGGGGAGCCAGACGCAGGACTTTGGCATTGCAGAGGAATGACTTGGAGGCTTGTCCAAGCACCAGCTACTGCTGTTACCTCAGAAACTACCAGTGATTGCAGCTGTGTGGAGGCCAAGTAAGTCCCTAAAGAGATGTAATCTGAGGAAAGGGGTATTTTCTTTATGACATCCGAGTGTTGGTGGAGGAGAGAGAGATGCATAGAGGAGTGTGGCCATAGCTGAGGCTGGCAGCCTCTGAACTTGGCTGCTGGCAGCACATGCAGGAGGGACTGTTGCTGCATGTGGCTCCCAGCCCAGCTGCAGGAGCAGTACCTGGCTCTACTGTTCCCATTTTTTTCTAACCAGTGCTGTTCTTCAGGTGGCAACATCTAGCTTCCTCTTCTGGGCACTGGTGTTGGCCTATAAAAGAGGTGGGCTGTTCCTTGCCTGCAAAAATGATTGACGCAAGGGTCGAATGAGAGAGGAGGGTTCATCAATCCTGGAAGATAGCAGTGAAGCCATGAAGACCCCTGAGATAGATAGGGGTGATGAGGAAGGGGTAGAAATGAAGGTAGGAGACAACAGGAATCCAGTTTTTCAGTGGATGGACAGATGTAAAAAAGTTTGTGTATATGATGCTGAAAGTGCTGCAGTAGAGGGTCTCTGTAGTTACTGGGGTGATCAGCGTTAGTTTCTAAATTATTCTCCGTATGCGTGTGTGAGTAGGGTGAAGCAAGGCTTCTGGGGCAGTATGCTAGCATGAGGCCAAAAATAAATTATCAAAAGAAATAACTGAGAAATTAACAAAGGTAAACAGCAACTCTAAGAAAAAGGTATCATATTTGAAAGCATATTTTTGAAAATCCATTTGCTTAGTCATCTTACAGATAACTTTGCTATTTTTGCATTCGTTGCTCTGATGACACTTGGCTGTACAATGAGTTTAGCATCTGCATTCTTTTCTAGTATACAGGGAGAATGTATCTGCTAATTTTGAGATAGCTTTGTAGAATTGCTATACCTCTTGGCTGTGGAACAAATACTGTTCTTAAAACTATTTTAAAGGAGCATAATTGGCATTATTTCCCTTCTAACCCTTTTTTATTTTTTTTTAAAACCATCTCCCATGTCTGCAATGAAATTTGAATAGAAAATATGTTCCCTTGCTGTTTCAAGTGTAATAAGGACTGTACTCTCAACTCCCCTGAACAGGAAAGTAGTGATGTTTGGGTTCAATGCAGTAATCTACTGGGGAATGAATGCAAGATCAAGGGCATTTGCAGATTTTTATTTTTGTGTGTTTGCAGGGGCTGTGGCATTGCTAGCAGGTTGCTCACAAACAGTGGGTTAGATTGCTTCTCTCGCAGGCAGCAAGATTTGCATCTTGCTATTGCTATTTGATCTGCAAATGGTGATGAAAGCTGTATACTTGAATTCAGATTTTCTGAGTAGCAGTCTGCAGTCATTAGGGCAATGCTTAGACCCCAGAGGTTTTTTCTGTGTTTTCATCCTGTTTCAGTAACTGTGCCTCTTGTCGTGTTCGTGAATATTTTCTCTCCTAAGAGGAGACTGTTTGTTGCAGCTGTTAAACCTCAAATGTCTTGAATCTCACTTAGGAAACGGGAGGAAGAGTTAGAGGTTTCTGCATAAGAAGACTATAGAAACACCTAGGTGCCTTTCCCAAGTATACAGCCAGAAGGTATTGGTGCAGTCCTAATCAGCTGATGGATTCTGGCTAATTCAGCCTGTGATTCCTCTCTCTTGCTTGCTTACTATGTTGAAGGGGTTTAGAAAGGGAGCTGGAGTTTCTTTTTTTTTTTTTTGGCATGTAATAGTATTGGTTGCTTTTGTGAAAGCAGTGTAGCTAGGAGGTGTCAAGGGAAATTATGGATGTTTGTTTGGCCTTTTGGCTGGTTATAACTATGCAGGTTTTAGCAAAATATGCATTGAATAAACATTGGGTAGATCTCCTAGGGTGAGCACTGCTTGGAAGTCAATGGGAAGTCAATGGAAGTCTGTTGGGAGCTGTGCTTATCTTCATGGCAGGATTTTAAAAAATGTTTGTATGAGAAGAGTTTTGCACCCTATGTTTGTTTCTCATCAGTTCAGAAGTTTGTAATTTTCCTCCGTATGTTTCCTTCAAAGGAAGCCAGCCACCCTTATATTATCCAAGTAAAATTCTCCAAAGGCTGTATTACTGTCAGAGTTTCCCCTTCTTTCACAGTACTGGTGGCTAACCAGGCATGACCCATGCTGAACTAAAGGGCTGCGGTCATCCCCCAGACTTGCTGAAGCCCCTCAATCCCAACTTGGAAGATGGACTGGGCCCCATTCTTGCCACTTTACTGGGTGGCAGTAGATGAGTGGGCCTGACTCTGTCAGAGAGCCAGTGAGGCTCGAGCTGACCAGGAAAGGTGGGAGCTACGTCAGAGCTGCCAGCACCCCTCATCCACAGCTTTGTCCCAGGTGGAGGCAAGATGGTGTCTTCCCCCTCATGGCCTGGCCCGAGATGGAAATCTAAAGCAGCATGTGCCACAGTCCCCTTGCTGCCACTGCCCCATCGGGCCATTCTACCTCCTTAAGGGGAGAGTGCTGTGTTCCTGAGAGCCTGCCAGGGAGCAGGCAGTTGCAGTGGTCCTAGGGGCACTTACCCAGCTTGGGACAGCTGTGGTTTTGGGTGCCAGGGGTGGCTTTTGTGTGCTTTGGGACGTTTATCATGAGCAGCCACAGCTTTGCCTTGCATTAATTTTTTACATATGTGGTGTTTCATAGCTTCTGTGGGCAGGCACTTGTGAAGCTGTGCTAGTGGATGCTTAAAGGCAATGGATACCAGCCCTCATCACTTGCAGTCTGCCACAGCAAACTGAGGAGGGGGGATGGCATCAGCAACTCCTTTGGACTTGCTCTTCCCAACTTCCTGTCTCTCCTTCCCTCTCTCTCTCTCTCCCCCTTCCTCCTCACTATCTCTGTGCTGGTGTCCTTCAGCTCTGTCAGTCCCCAACAGGTCTGGAGTGTGTGTGGTGTTTTGGTGCAGTTGTTGCATCTGTTCAGCTTGCATCAATCAGTTGCTGTTAAGGCTTATAATCAGTGTAAAATCTCTGGGGCACAGCTATTTGCAGAAAAAACCCCACCCTTTCAGACTTGCATCAAGTAAGAATTTTATTCTCATTAATTGGATTCCTCTAGAGTCTGGTAACTCAGGCATGTTGAAATCAGATAAATAAAAAGCCTCCCTCCCTAGTAGCTATGTAAGCCTTTCCTTAACTCCCTGATCAGAGGGGACTAGGCTCTCCTAAGGAAGTAGCTGAAGATCAAAACTTCCATATATGTCTGCTCATCAGAGACAGGAGGATGTTCAGTGTGATGTATCAGCAGAGGAAGGGTTTACCTTACTCCCTCGCCCTCCTTTTCTCAGTTGATTGGGAAAGATTTTTTTGTTTAGTGACAAATGCTGTTTAGTCACCCTCAGACACGTAGACTGTGTTTAGAAACTGGGACTGTACTTTATTCCAGACCTTCAGATAAACCTTCACCCCTATTGAAGGGGCAAGTCTGCTCTTGCTGAAATTGGGGTGTATTACCTTTGGAGCATCTCTCAGGCTGTGCTGCCCTTTCTTGTCACGTGGGTGTGTTGCTCTGGGAGGCAGAAAGGTGTTTGGACTTGTGCCTGAGGTGTGGTGTTGATGAGCTGATGCTATAATCCTGAAAAAATCCAACTTGCAGCTTTTTCCCATCTCCATGCATCAAGTGAGACTTGCAGTCATTAAGGTTATGTCCCTTACTCCATCACATCTCTTGTGCGTAATTCTTGTCTTGGTGCTGGATACTGGGGCCCCTCTTGTTCAGCAAGTGCTTTTGGTTAGTCTAGAGTCCTTCCTTCCTGTGCCTAGAACGCTCGTGGCCATGACGAGGTACTTGGTTTGCCAGCTAGGATTTTGCTTGCCTTGCTTTTCAGCCAACACCTCTCTTCTGCTTTGGGGCTTTCTGCTTTCCCTCTCACCTACCACCCTTGGTACCACCTTTCTTCTTGCATCCTGGACTTGGATTCCCACTCACCCCTCCTCTCGTCAGTATTTGTGTCCCATAACTGCTTACACCATTGATGCCATGGCATCTGCCCTCACCCCACCCTCCCCACCCCAGACACCTTTTCTGTCCACTCTCCTGTGTCCTGGACCCACCATCTGCTGCCTCTGCTGCTGTCACGCAGTGGCGTGAAGCTGGTGTGAGTCCCCTCACTGCACTAACCTCCTCATCTCAGCCTTTGTTCCCTCTGCATTGTTCCTCATAGATGCTTTAACTTTTCCTGCTTCACCGAAAGCTACCAGTGATACTCTTCTCTTAGTCTGGGTAGCCTATCTCCACCTTCAGATTTGCTGCTCAAACCCCAGTGACTTTACAAAGAGGACTGGCATACAAATAAGGGCCTTTACCTAAGGGTTTACCCTGTGCTCCCCTCTTTCTCCATGCCTTTCATAAAGCCCCATGGCACGCTCTGTCTGGAGCTCTTGCCTCCTAGCTCTCTTGCTAGTTTAGTCTGTCTCTGTGATTTACTTTGCAAGGGTTATCTTAATAGCTCCTGTTGCTCTTCATCTCAGTTATGGTCCAGCATTGCCTCCTTCACTTACCAATTGCCCTTGCCATAACCATTTTTAGTCTCTTTCTGGAAGAGTTTCCTCCGAGTCCTATTGTCTGCCTTCTGCCTCTCTGTCAGAGCTTGTCTCATGAGTGCCTAGCTTCAGGGTTTGGGTTTTTTGTGGCTATAAGGGGCCTATTCTGTGATGCTGTCCACCTCTTCCTAAAGTCTCTGTCTCTTGGTAATTTTATCCATGAGTAAAAATTAGACTGGCCTCTGCCGATGTTACAAGTTCATGTTCCTGTTCACATTAAGGTCCTTGCCCTGTCTCTAGCACTTATATGCGTGTGCATGCACCTGAGTCTTTTCTGCTTAAGAAGTGTAAGCTACAGCACTTCCTTATCCCCTCTCTGCCTCTGAAATTTGTTCATGTTTTTTTTTGTGATCTACTCCTTTGCCTGAACTTTCAATTAGTTCCTCCTCCTCTGCGCTGCCAAATGCAAGATGCGTTCCCTTTAAAAGCCCTTCTTAGCCTTGTTTTGCCTTATCTTTTCTAGAGCTTCTTCCCTCTGTGTGGTTTTCAATTCCCAGCCTCAGTGTCTCATTGAGTTTCCTCATGTTGGGTTCCAGAGAAAGGTGGTTTATCTCATTGTGCTGCCTTGTCTACCACTCCTTCCTGGATAACCTGGCAGCCCTCTGGCCAATTTCACACAAATTGACAGGAATAGAGAGCTTGGAGATAAACAATTTCCTGCAAGTTCTGTGAAGAGAAGATAGCTAAGTTTGGAGGGAGGTGACAGGGGACTGAAGGAGACCATTTTCTTTAAGGGCTCTAGCAGTTGCTCAAAATGACTGTCACATGTAGGAGAAGCTGAAGCTTGCAGTGAAATCATTAGTCTTGGAGACAGCCTCCCTCCTGAAGGCATAGGAAGCTAGGCTTCTTTAAGTCTTCTGCTCTAAGGATTGTTTGCTAAAAATGGTGGCTTGGAGTCCTTTTATATTCTTCTGTATGATTGGGAGTAACTTGCAGCAAGCACCTTCAGCGCTGCTTCACCTTGCCACAAGGCCTGTTAGAGACCCACCATCATGGTCTACCAGTGGAGAGAGACAATGGCACTTCCTCACACACTGCCTCACTCTCTCCTGCTCCCTGACCTCTCTTGACTCATCTGCTGCCTTTCTGAGGGTGCTGGTTCACAGTATGACTGAGTTGGTGGAATATTCCAGCTGCTAATAAAAAGGGTTGTTTTGCTCCGTCTCCAAATCCCAAAGAAAAAAGTCTTCTTGCCTTCTTACTGGAAACAAGTAATTTTTCTTCCAGCTCACTATGAGGTTCAATCGGGGAGAGGAGTGTGTGTGTTACTAGGAATAGAGTGAGTGAGAAAGCACAACTGCTGGGTATTTTTTTAGCATGGCAGCTGGTCCCTAGATCAGCTTAAACTGCATTGTGAAACTACATTTATATACTGAATTTCCTGTGATGAGGGTGTTTCTGCTCCTATTTTCTCTATAAAGAAGCTGGCGCAGGGAGGCTGCTCTGAGTAGGTGCTTGGTGCTGAGCTAGGGTAAATAAGAGCCTACAGCAGTGGTGCAGGCAATCCTGTTGGAGTGTCCCTCACAAAATGGTTGAGGTTGAAAGGGACCTATGGAGGTCATCTGGTCCAACCCTCCTGCTCAAGCAAGACCATCTAGAGCAGGTTGCTCAGGATCATGTCCAGATGGCTTTTGAATATTTCCAGGGATGGAGACTCTACAACTTCTTTGGGCAACCTGTGCCAGTGCGCAGTCATCTCTCTCAGTGTAAAAGAAACAACAACAAAGTGTTTTCTTGTGCTGTGCAGCTGGTCAGTTCCCATTCACGTGCTGGGCTGTTCTTCCACAGGGAGGAGAATCGCATCTGATTGTCCTTTTTACTCATTGCTAATAATCTTGTGTTACGAATGTGCGTAGAGCTCTTCAAACCTGTTGATATCTAACAGGTTATTCTTAAGTCTCTCTCCTTAGAAAGCAAAAAATTTGGGGTTAAGCAATTCATAAATGGCTACCTGAGGGTACTGATTTGGAGGTTGAAAAGGAGTTACTCTGACCCTACCCAGACGAACAGGCATGGAAGTAGAGGTCCTAGACCAAGTCAGGCTGCAAAACTCCTAAATATCATCCTTGCCAAAGTAAGGAAAAACTTGGAGTCACTTTGAGAAAGGGAGAGGAAGGAAGCCAAATAAGTGATATCCAGGAGTATTGAAAGATGGGTGAAAGCACTGGAGTTTCTATTTGGCAGTACACTTTTGTGTGCCCCCTCTTTCCATTTATTTCAAGTGAAGAGAGTAAGAAGCTTTGCTGTTCTTCAGGAAAAGCAAATTTGAGGTAAGGTAAGGAAACAATCTCTCCATGGATCAGAAATATTTTTGAGAGACTTCTTCATGAAAGAGAGGGAATTCCTTTAGTGAAAGACTAGATTAAAAAATGCTGTTTCCTTTCAGCAAGGATAATGTGAAGGTGGAATTTGGGACTCTACAGTCTTCTCTACTGGGAGAGTGTTTTAAGTGTGTGGCATGTTATGAGGTGAATTACAGCAATAACAGAGACATTCAGTTGCTTAATATTGCGAGGGATTGCAGAGCACGCAGGAAAATAAAAAAGAAGTGACATTAAAACATTTTTGAGTGTGAGACAAAATGAAGTTTCATATTGTCTGAGAGTGAGTGATCACACAAGGAATCACATTTGACAATTCTAAGAGTGACCCTGGCTGTTGAACATGTAGGACCTGAAGACTAAAGAATGATGATAAAAAAAATAGAGGCTGCAGGGCATAATGAACTATGTCAGAAATTTCCTGCCTAGCTTTGTTGCTTGAACAATTTCATTTCGCCTCCTCCTCTTGATAGGTTAGGAACACATACCAGAGTGCAGCAGTCTGAAATGTGTGTTGATGCTTCATAGTTTTGGTACTATCATGACAATGCTGAATCTTTTAGAGGTCTGGGAGCAGTACTGGAGACACCAGAGTAAATAATGTGTCCTTACTTGTATTTTAAGAGCTAAAAGAACAGAAGAAAAATCACACAGGATTCTTTGGAGACTTTACTTTTTGGGCAGGTCTGCACTGACTCTTACAATGGAGTAGTACCTGTGGTTACAGCTTCAAAGCTTAGGCTGGGAAGGCAGTAATGAAGCCATCACAGCTTTTCATTGGAGAATAGAGAAGTAGACATTGCCTTGGGTATTCCAGCAGGCCACTGTAAGTGCTGCTGTGTATTGTAGTGCTTACCCAGACCTGGAACCAGCATTAGTGATGCAAAGTCACTAAGGCACAAAGTCACTTCAGCAGGCTGTAGGAAAGAGAAACTCCTAAAGAGCAGTGCAAGTCAGAAGCAGTGTGTGGGCAAACCATCGCTTCCTGCCTGTATATTCCCAGCATAAGCATGATCTGCCAGGGAGTTTTGTATTTTTCCCACAATGGTAAGGGTAATGATGGTATGATATATGAAGAACATTGGTGATCTGAAATTTGGAGAGGGGCTCAGAAGTTTCTGTTCTGACCTTGGAGGAAGAGAAGTAGTTGATTAAGCAGATTCACAGAATGGACTCTACCTTATGAACAGAAAAAAGCCTACAGTGCTGTTGGAGCTCTTTGCTGATCTGTGGGGTTAGTCAAAAGTGGTATCTCCTTTGGGGAATACAAGGATTGCAGATCATAAGGAACTCTCTTTCTCAGCATCTTTGCAGAACAGTCAAACTATAATAAGCAGTGTATTGCACAAAGATATTTGAGTCCCCAATAGTCGTTTACCATTATGAGTTTGAACCAGCAGAACAGTCAGTTCAGTCTTTCCCTTATACATCAGCATGTATTGTTATTCACCTTTTACAGCAGCTACACCTTGATCCACCAGCTTCTTCAAAGACCATGTGAAGTAAGGAGGCTGAGCATTGTGAGCTGCCAAGCTGGGGAACCTGCATGTAGAACAGCTTCCTTTTGTTAATATGGGGTTATCACTCTTTTCTCTGACCACAGATGTGACTGGCTGGCTTCTGGATACTTGACTCTGTCTTTTCAAAGTAAAGCTATACTAGAGTAAAGAGTTGCTTTAAATCTACTTTCTAATTGAGAACAATAGAGCAGAGAGATCTAGTGTCTGGCATGCACTGAGCAGACATTATCTCCACCTATGTTATCCCTGAAGGAGGTAAATGTCTGTCAGAGGGAGCTATAGTGTGAGAGACCTTAGTTTCACAAAGCAATCTCTCTGGTACCTCAGTTCCCTTGCTTCTAGGAAGTAAAAAATGTACCTAGTCCCCATGTCCAACCTGATTTTCTGCTGTTCAAGTCCAAGCCTATTGTTTCTTGTTGTCTTAGTGTCCAATGCAGATAATAAATTATTCCATCCTCCTTCTAGCATTTTTAGAAGTTCAAAGGTTGTAGTAATAGACATGATCTGTGGCTTAAGAATATGCCATTCTGTATGTATGGCTAGGCTTCGCGAGCAAAGC
>VWZO01001211.1:0-15540 GCA_013396975.1 Bucco capensis
GCCCGGCCCCCGCCGCGGGCACCGGCCGCCCCTCAGCCCCGGGACCCACCGCCCCTTCGCCCGGGCGGGGCCGGGCAGCAGCCGGGCAGGGGAAGGTGGCAAGGGCAGTCACGAGACCCAGCCCCAGCTTGCTGCCCTGGCATCCAGCCTGCGCCGAGCGGAGCAGTCAATTGCATGGGAGGGCTGCGATTATGTCTGTGCCCAAGCATTTCCTCCCCGTCCGGCTCCTCCAGCTCATCCCGTCCCTCCTGTGCTCACCCAGGGGTCCTGCGCTGCTGTGACGTGCCCACAGACCGTGGGCTTCTGCCCCTTGGCTGGCATCTGCCCTGGAGCACTTCGCCAAAAACCCACCTTGGCCCTATCCTGGCTGCATCACCACGGAGGCTGTCAGGGTGCTGCTGGTCCTGGTCTCACCATACCAGTAGTCCCACGCCTAGCCAGATGTATGAGCATACTCCATCTCTCCAGCGGTGCCTTCATCTGTGAGAAGTGGGCAGAGAGCCCAGTTCTGTCTCTGGGCAGCAACAAGGCTTCTGAGCACAGCTGAGCTGGGCACTGTGGGCACACATTGGCAGGGACAGCCAGCATTGCAGCCACCAAAGCCTGCTCCTGAGCCAGCCTCCTGTCACAGAGCTGCCCTGCCGTGGCTGCTCACATTTGAGGGGGTGTCAGAGCTGCTTGTCCTCTAGGATGAGAAGAAACAGCAGAAATGTAGGCAGCTGAACACAGCCCAAGCCCTCCTTGAACCTGCAGGGAACCTGTGGGAGGTGACTGCATCCACAGAGCTGGGATGTTGGATGAAACCTGGAGATTGGGCACGAGGTCCCTGACTTCTCTGCAGAGCACATGGTTTGCAGATGCTTCGGCAGCAGTTCTCAGGAGTCCTGCCAGACCAGCTGCCCAAGGTGCCAGGTGCTGTTAGGCACTTGTGCTGCTCCAAGGGCACCACAGGCCCAGGGACACTGCAGCTCAGTCCTGTTTGTGGCAAGGCAGGGGCTGATGGTATCACTGCCTGCACTGCACTGCTGTCCTGGGCCCTGGAAGCCTCCCAGGCCTCTGATACTCTCCTGCATGAGGAGGGGTGAGATGGGATCCAGACAGATTGCTAGGAAAAGGGCCAGCATGGGCGGGCTAGACAGCTGGTGGGGCAGTCTAGGGGAATAGGGGGACATGGTACAGGGAGAACTCACTAACCAGCAGGATGCAGAACTCCCTGCCTGGCTGAGCCCAGGGGACAAGAAGGGGCCACACAGCAAGGACAGCCACTGGGACAGCACTGGGGCCAAGACAGGTGCTCTGTGAAGCCACCAGCTCCAGGCCACAAGGGTGAACAAGGCCAGGAGAGGCTGTTCCAAGCGAAGCACAAGTGAAGGGAGAGTGGCCCACGTGGCCCATGGCCAGCTGGCACCCGGCGTGGCCCAGAGACGCACTCTGGGTGCCCTGGGCTGCGTGCTGCATGGTCTTGGAGGCCACGTGCAGGGGCTGAGGCCAGCTCTGCCCACGGCACTGGGGATGGGTCTGTGCCCTGGGCAGAGCTGCCCACAGAGGAGATGAGCACATCTGCTCGCAGCCAGTGTGAGTCATTGTCTGGGCTAACCGAAAACACGTGTCCAGCCCTGTACGCACTCCTTGCTCAGCTCAAGGAGGTGCTGGACACTGTAAACAAGGGAGAGGGAGGGCAGCCTGGCTGGGCTGGGGTCTTGGGAGGGCCCCCATCCCTGCCAGCACCCTGCACCATGAATCCTCCCACCCAGCTGCAGCCTGGCCACTGCATAAACAGGCCCCTTCCATCCACCAAGCACTGCCAGTGGGTCAGTGTCAGGGCAGGCTGGGAGGCAGAGGGAGGCCAAGTCCCCCCTCACCCACAGTAGTCAGCCCCAGCTCTCTGAAGCCTTGCCTGCTGGCACAGCTGCCTGAGAAGTCAGGTGGTAATGTGGACCCCTGGCTCTAGGAAGGGACCTAGACAGCCAGGATTCGTGTTGGTGTCAGCCAGAGGCTTATGTCTGGAGCAACAAGGCAAGGCACCCACTTACCAGGCTGTGCCTCTGCCTCCTCCCACTGCTCTGAGCCCCTCTGGCAGCAGCTCCACTGGCAGCATCCCCACAGAGACCCAAGGTATTGTACTAAATCCATTCTGAGGTAGCCCTGGAGCACAGCCAGGCTCTGGGGGTTGTGGAGGGTCCTGGCACCACAGTCACCCCATCTCTCACTGGCTGCTCCATGTCTGCAGTGCTCCCCTGCCAAACTGGGGGGGGGGGGGGGGNAGCCAAACACCAGCCTTGGCCCCTCACTGGTGGCTAGTGTGAAGCTGCACTGTCCCACAAGTGTCCAGGGGTTCAGCTAAGCCAGGGATGCATGGCCCATGGCATGAGCCACAGCCCTGGTGGTTGGAGGGGTGGAGAGGAGGCCCTGGGGCCTGCAGATGACCATGGTTCTCACTTCTGGCTCCTGAGACATGTGCAAGTTCCTCCTGGGGGGCCGCAGACTGCTGCCATGATTTCACAACACTGCTGGCTAGCTTGGGGAGGGCTCCCTGGCCATCAAAGCCAAGGGCTGATGCAAATGCTTTCCAGCTGCTGCTGGCAGCAGGGTGCCAAGGTGGTGCTTCTGCCTCTCCCTCCTGTGCCAAGCACAGCAGCCCTTGGCACAGGCACAGCCATGACTCCTGCCAGCTCCTGGAAGCTTCTGTCCAGGTCCTAGCTCTTCCCAAATCTGACAGCTCTGGGTCTAGAGGCAGCCTGAGCCATGCACAGCGAGGGCTGGGAGAAGGCACATGGCTAGCAAACCACATAACTCCCTGGGGAGTAGGCTAGGAATGTCGTGGGGCCAGGTTCAGGGATGTGCCCACATTACACCATGTCATGGCTGTTGGCCCCTTCAGTAGCTTGGGGTCATGCAGCCCCACGGGCAGAGCTGCTGTGCCAGTAAAACATGGTCATAACTGGCCCCAGCTACCAGCACTTAAGGTTGCTAAAAGCCTCCTTCCTGGTGCTATCAGCATTGAGAGAACTGCTGTGTCCCCCTCAGTGACAGAGGCAAAGGGACAATGACACAGTCACCAGCCACGTAAGACTTTGCCCAGCAAACAGTGCCCAGGGCTGCCCGTCACCCCAGCTGTCACTGCACCCAGCTTACAGGAAAAGGGAAGGAAAAGTAGCTTCTGGGCAAAAAGCCTGATGAAATCCCCCCTGCAGCTACGACATGCAGATGGACCTCATCTGCCCTGGCCTTGACCCCAGGAAGAACAGGACTGGGGCAGGATCTAGCTGGTTGAGCCCACAAGGATGCTCTTCCCACAGGGATGCTTGTCTTTTCCCCTTGGGTATGTTCCCAGTGAGGTGCCTGGGACACAGATCAGAGGTTCTCCTGCAGGGTGGCCCCAGGACAGGCTGCCAGCACAGTTAGGCTCCAGGGTCTGGGTCAGACCCACTACCCCAGGTACTAGGATGTGCCCAGTGCTCTGGCTGGACACTCCCTCCTCCACCCAGGTTGCACCATGGCACAACAGGATGCAAGGCAGAACTGGGGCTCAGGCTCCTCCTTGGCTGCAAACCCAGATGTCCCCAGAGCTACTGACTCTGAGGGTTTCCCGACACAGAGGGTTTCTGTCACAATTAGGGGCTGGGTGCTAACGGCTGCAGGCGTGGGGCCTGCCCGGGGAACCCGCACACGGGGATTTCGCTGTCCATTTCCTGGGCTGGGGCTCCCAGCACCATGCGGTGGCAGTCCCTTGCCACCAGGTGCCACTGCCGAAACACTCGCACCACGCCTGCTGCAGCAGAGCCAACGCTTTACTGGAGACTCCAAGGCCAACTAGAGAGCTGGGAGCACTGCCCGGCATCCCTCGGACGAGCCTGGGGTGTGTGCCCAGCCAGGAGCATGCTGGCAGGGCCTGGCCAGCACTGACAGCCTCCTGTACCCCTCTGTTCCAGTGGAAAAGTCGGTTAAATAAACTCAATGCCCTCGTATTTCACGCTGCCGATCCTGGTCTCGGGCAGGAGGAAGCGCCCATCCAGCGTGAAGGCCATGATGTAGCTGGCAATCTTGCCATTGTCCTCTTCTGATTTTAGTGCCACGATGATCTGGTCATCTGTGTCCGGGATGAACTTGAAGGAGGAGAAGCCGTGGGTGGGGACTACCTCGCCCACATGTGCCACCGTCACATCCCCGAAGTCCTGGGTGGAGCTCAGCAGCAGGTTGGTGCCTCGCCGCTCGTCTGCCTTCTCGTTGTATCGCTCGTGGCTAGCACGGCGTGGCAGGAAGAACCAGCGCTGCAGTGTGTCGCTCCACGAGGCTGACTCGTGGATCAGGTAACCTGTAGCAGGTAAAGGCATCTGATGGCTCAGGACAAATGGGGCACCCACCAGGCTGGGGCAGGACCCTTCCTGCTCCAAGCAATACTGCAGCCAGGGAGGCTGCAGCCCCATGCCAGCAACCACCGCCTCCTCCTGCCCCAGTACACGTGCAGCAGCCCACTCAACCCCTCCCAGAGCTGGGCAGGGGTACCCTGGCATGGCCTCCTCTACCCAAGGGGCTGGTTGCCAGGCATAACACCAGCTGAGCCACCCTCCAGCTGCTTGTAGCACAGATGGGAGAAAACTGTCCCGGGCAGGCTCTGATCTCACATTCAGGATAGGGGGAGGTCTCTGGTGTCCAGCATCCTTTAAATCTCACACCAGACCCAGTATCTATGGGTGGGGAGACCTCAGCCTCAGAGCCAGCAGAGGATGTGGGGCATGGGGTGGCAGGAGGGAGCCTCGCTCAGTACCTGGGGGTCGGATCCCTGCTGCAGCCCTCAGCGCATCGTAGTTGGCCACCCAGTTCTCGTGGCCTACATCACCCTTGTAGCCGATGACCTTCACCCACTTGGGGTTCTCGTTCACCACCTCTCCTGTCGTCGTGGTCCACTCCTTACCCAGTCCCCCAACATAGAGGTGCTCATCCTTCACCGCCAGCCACTCTGCCTTGAAGCCTGCAGTGGACAGAATGGCACGAGCTGGGGCTTGGCCAGCACACAGACATTAGATTGGTCCGCACTCCCCTGTGTGCCATACCAGACAGCCTGGTACGGGGCACAGCATTCTGCTGTGCAGCCAGCTGGTCCCCAGGCAGGAATTACCCCTGTCCCAGCCAAGCTTACAGGGTCACAGAAAAGGTGCACCCCCACCCCAGCAAGCTGCAAAGAGCTGAAAGCTTCTCTGCTCCCTATCTGCAGGACAGGATGGAGGAGCTCACCTTTCTCCACTGTGCCATCTCCATCCGGGAGGATCACCCAGGGCACCACCTTGTTGCCCTCAATCTGGTAGACCACTCCTGTCCGGTCATCCACGGCATACAGCTTCCCGTTGAAGACAACCAGCTCAGAGAGCTCCATGCCCCTGCCCTTCTCAGCCAGGTGGGACTGCAGCACACTCTCATCCTTGTCCCACTCCACTGTCACGCTGTCCCCGCTGTCTGACAGCACCAAGTAGCCCTTCTTCAGGTAACTGAACCAGGTGTTCTCCTCAGAGCCCCGGGACTGCGTGTCCAGGTCCGCAATGACTCCAATGCGGTAGCGCACACCCTCAGGGTTCCTCTGTGGTGGGGACAGGGGGTAGGTGTCATTGTAGCGCTCTCCTGCTTGAAGACTGAGCTGCCAATTGCGAGGATTGGGTGGGCTGGGCCGGGCTGGGGAGGACCGGTGCAGGAAGAAGAGCAGCAGCAAAAACCCCACACAGGCTGATGACAGCACGATGGCCCTCCAGCGCAGTCGGAAGCGGGGGTCAGCCCCCTTGGTCATGGACGCGAGGACAGGCAGACCACCTACGCTGATCCGGAGGGGGCTCATAGACTCATGGCAGGGCGGGACGGGCATCAGACTGGGGTGAGGAGAACCTGGTGGAAAGAGGAGGAAGCAAGTCAGAGAGTTGGAGCCTAGCACTGCACTGAGCTCAGAGGGATTCAGGACACAGCCACAAGGGAGAGGCAAGGGGCCCCATCCCCTCTACTGCAGCAGGAGAAGATGCTACTACCTCACACAGGGAAAAGCCAGCAAGCCATGGGGGCACGGAGCCACTCTCAGCCCCTTCTCACCCTCTCTCTGCACTCCCAGACCAGAACAAGCCCCGCATGCCCGCAGGCATGCCTGACCTGCTCAGCCTCTCTACCTGCTCCCGGGTCCTCAGCAGCCCAGGCAGGGAGCTGAGACATCCCAGCTGGGGACCTGTGTTGAGTTGTCCTGCTGAGCAGTGTCCCCATACAGCCCCAGGAAGAAGCAGGGTCCCTTCTGGTGGTGAGGACAACCGTTGCTGTCTTTGCAACAGCTAGCTGGCCTGACCCAGCCCCTGCAGCCCACAGGGAACTGGCCCCCCAGGTGAGCGTGTCCCCAGGCTCCACAGGGACATAAGGAGACACGTGGCAGCTCCACCCGAGCAGGATGCCAACGTGTGAGCAGGAAGTGCAATGCGTGGGTCCAAGGGACAAACACCCCAACTTGCCCAGCCTTAAACTCACTGTAGCCCTGCCACATTACCAGGCCTGCCCATGGTCACAGTGTCTCCTTGGGCAGGACTCATATGTGGGTACTTTCACCCCACCTCGGGCCGTGCCCACCTGCAGAGCCAGGGTGCCAGCAGTGTCCCTCCCTGCCATCTCACTCCACGCCTTGAGCTCCTGCAGATGGGCACTCTAGGCTGCACAGCAAGCAAGCAGCCCCCGGGACTGGAAGCTACCCCAGCACCACTTGCTCTCACCCGGTATCCCACAGCATTGGGCAAGGACCCACAGCCCGAGGTATGGCAGAGGGGTCCCCACGGCTGTCCCCAAAGGGCCTGCCTTTGGCCATGGTGGAGCCCTGGGCCTGGCACTGGGCACAGGTTGTGCTCCTTGCAGGCAGCCGTGCCATGGGGCTCTCAATGTGCCTTTCAGCAGCCTGAGGTGCAAACAGAGGCTGCATTGAGCGTGGGGGGCCGAGCCCCAGGCAGACAGGCGTGCTCCTGGCCATGGCCAGGACACTGGAGAGTCCATGAGGGATGGCTGCTCACCCTGGAACCCCATTGCAGTGGTGGACAGAGCACCCCTCCATCCTGCCGGGACCCCAGAGCATTGTCCTTGGCAGGGCCCTGAGACCCTACTCGGTGTACTGGCTCCCACTGCAGCTGTGGGGACCCCAGCACCTGCCGTGAGCACGGCCACAGCACCCTCAGCGCCCTCGGGAATGGACACGGGAACCCCCTGGACCCCTGGACATGGTCATGGGACACCCCTGGGAATGGTCACGGGCCTCTCTCGGATGTGGACATGGGAACCCCTGGCCCCCGAGGCACAGTCATGGGGGCCCCGCGGTCATGGACACAGGAACCTCCTCGCCCCCTCGAACACGGTCTCAGGTACCCCTCAGCCCCACGGGCACGGGCACAGGGACCCTCAAGCTCTGCTGGATGTGCCCCTGGGGACAACTGCGCCCCTTCCCCGAGCGAGACGCTGGGAAGGCAGCACACCGCTCGACATGAACGGGACCCTCACAGCCTCTGCGCCCCCGGGACCTCCGGCCCCAGGGTACAGCCTCGGAGCTCTCGATGCTCCCCGCCGGAGCAGGGTGCTTGGGGCCTGCGGTACTCCCGATCCAGCCTGGCACGGACCCCAGTGCTGCAGGCCAGGCAAGACCCGGCCCTGCCCTGCCTTAAAATCCCCTGGGACCCGTCCCGCCCCCTCGCCGCCCCCCGCCCCGGTGTCCCCGCTCACCGCGGCGCCGCCCGAGCGCAGCCTCCCGCCTCCCCTGCCGCCGCGCGCAGCCGCCACCGCCTACAGCTCCCGGCAGCCCCCGCGCACCGCCACGGCGGCCGTCACCGGACAAACCACCGGTACCAGGGCGAGAACTACAGCTCCCGCCAGCGCCCGCGCCTGCCGCCGTCTTCCTCAGGGCTCGACCGGAGCCAGGACCGCCTTGACTGAGGGGGACATCCCCCTTTCCCCCTGCCCCGCGCAAGGGCAGTTGGAGCCCAGTGATGGGGCGGCCACGAAACGGGTGCCCTCCGGGGTGGTGTCTCCTGCGGCTCTGCCCCGCGTGGGCCTTGCACTAAAGTGGGGCAGCCACGACCCCGGTGCTGCCCGGCTCCAGCCTCCGGCTTCTTCTGCTACACCAGCGCTGGTCCGGTCGGGGCTGGGCACGTTCCGGTGCCCCCGGGGCTGAAGAACTGCCAGAGGCTTTCTGGTGTGAGGCAGGGTCCTGCCCTGGAGCGCACTGCAGCTGCCAGGGTCCCGATACCCAGCACTGACCCCGGTGCAGCCCCCAGTGCAGACTGGCGCCAGCCCGTGACTCCTTCTGCCATGCCAGTGCTACCCCGGACGGGATATGTGTCCGCTGTCACTTGGGGTGTGGGGACAGACCCTGCTCAGTGTGTCTGGCTACCAGCGGCTGCCTGCTAAATGTTCATCCCACGTCACTCCCGGTTGGGGCTGAGCAGGCTCTAATGCCCCTGGAGATGGAGAACGGCCGATGGCACTCCTGGCGTGGGGCAGGGTCTTACTCCGGAGTGCAGCTGCAGCCGCTGGTCCCCCATACAGACTCTGGTGAAGCCTCTGGCACATGCCAACCCTGCTCCGTGACCTCGGGCCAGCAGCAGTCATGGCCGCGGGCCCGGTGCTGGCAGGCGGTGGGAGCTCACATGGTTAACGGCGGCCGCCCGCGCCGCTGGGCTCACATCTGGCAGCGGGAGGGTGGGAGGGCTGCGGCTCATCCCGCTCCGCCGCTGCCTCCTTCGCTTCCCAGAAAGTGCATTTCCGCCCGGGCGAAGGAGAAGAGGCTGCGGGAGCAGCCGATCAGGACAGGGCAGGCTGTGCCCCACACCCGGGGCTGGCAGGGCGGCACGGCACGGGGGGATGTTCTAGGGAAGGAACGGCAGTGCCAGGAGGGAGCAGCCCTACCCCAGAGGTAGGTGGGAGTGGGTTGGGGGGTTCCTGGGAGCCAGCGCCCCAGAGCTACATCTTGTCATGTACCCGTCTGCGACTGCGGTCGGTGACAGGCAGTGTGGCATCGGTGTGGACTCACCCTGGGGTCAGCTCCACCTTACCAGGTGCTTGGGTGCCCTGGGGCCCATCCAGCGAAGTGACCAGTGTCATCCCCACCCCAGTAGAGTGAGGATCCTGCTCTGCTTGCAAGGTGGGTGGTGGGACCACGGGGCTGAGCCTAACAGCCCTCTGACAGCACAGCCCAACCCACAGCAGCTTTGGGTGGTGGGGCAGAGCTTGGAGAGTGTTACAGCTGGAGCCCTGCACAGATCCACCGTGGCTCACTCAGCCATGTGCCAAAAAAAACAAGCCCCACGAGCATGTCAGACCCAGGGCTGCCTCCTCCCCTTCTCCCGGCCCGGGATATGGTGGCTGCTGGTGCTGCACAAGCTGGAGGACTGCGACCATGCTGCTGGTCCTTCAGCACAGCTGTCTTGTGCAGCTCCCACTCTGCTGCTCCCTGGGTCTGTGCTGCTCTGGGGATGCAAACAGCTCTGCAACCGTTTCAGCTGCTGCAGCTAAAGTCAGGAGGAGCCATGACACCAGCATAACCACAGAAGCACCCTTGCTGCAGCTGCTGTGATTCTTCTGGGAGGTCTTTATCCACCACCCTGAACAGAGAGGCCAAGGTGGGCATGAAGGTCCTGCTGCCCTAAGCCCCCTCATTCCTCCCCTGGGATTTGCTTGTTTCATCCTGGTCTTTATCACTGCTTGGAATGTATTTCAGGATGTTTTGACTTGCAGTCCCAAGGCTTTAGCAGCCACTGAATTTAAATCTCCAAACTGCTCCTGGAGAGCATCCAACACTGACAGGAATAACAACACTCCTTCAGCAGGACTGTATATGCCTGTGCATACGTGGGTGCCTCCCACCTGATGTGCCCATGGCGTTGCAGGGGAGAAGCATGCTTGGGGCTTGGTGAGCAGCTAGTGGGAACACCAAGCACAGCACACTCGCCTCCATTTCCATCCCTACGACAGCCTGGGAAACACACTGCCTTTCTTGGTGGGAATTTTCTGGTGAAGGATTTTTTTTCTAATTGTGGAGCAGTTCCCTGCCAAGCTGCATTTTCCTCAGGGCTGAGCCTGCTGCAGCTCCCAGGGGAATGTTTGGTTTGATGTGCCTAGGGCTGAGGGAAAGCCACAGGCTTCCCCAAATCCCAGCAAGCTGCATGCCATGCTTACAGGCACGTGGCTGGCACAGTTGGAGGCCAAGCAGGGTGAAGAGAGCCAGGGCCAAGGCTCCTCACAAGCCCTGAGCTGGCCTCCTCTGTGTTTCTGTCCATGGATCTGCTTCTCCCCTGCCTGAAGAGCTGAGCACAGGCGGGTGCCAGGCCAGGGCACAGGCAGGGAGGATGCAATGTCACGCTACCCACAGCCCTGCCTCTCCCTGTACCCAGTAGCGCCAGCAGGACAAAGGCTGAGATAATGGGGTGAGAGGCATAGGAGCAACACAGGGACTCGGGAAGTGCGTGAGGGGTGAGCCGTGGGTGTGAGCAGTAGGGAAAACCCTCTGGAGCCTTTCCCCATCCCTCCACCCCTTTCAGCAAAGGTGACTCATGAGCCAGACATCCACTCTTGCCTTGAACGCCCTCCATGCCCACTGCCAGAGCATGTCTGCCTGGTACCCCACCAGCCCCTGGGCTCAGAGGACAACAGTAACAGCCTGGTGGTCACTGACTGGAGACCCCAGTGCTCGGAGAGCAGATGTTCACCAAAACAACAGGGCTCTCTCCTAAATTCCTTCCTCATGGCCTGGCACACCTCCAGGACATGCCGTGGTGCTTGTGCAGGACCTTTTCCCCTTGGGCCAGGTGCTCTAGGATCCCAGCAGAGCCTGTGGAGCATGGCCAGACAGTGCAGTGGGAGGCTGTTTGGGGAGAAAGGCAAAGGCCATACCTCTTCAGGGAGGCACCTGAGCCAAGACTGGAGCCTGGCAAACAGCCTTCCCCATCCCAGCATTGCAAGGCATCAGCATGGCAGGGTGAGGGCCTGGGCAGCCCTGTGCCCCTTGGTCATGACCTGTCACCACCTCAGACCCTGCTACCAGAGGATGCTGAATGGCTGGGCAGTGCCACATGTATGTTTGGCCATGGCTGTCCTGGCGCCTTCAGGGCCACAGAGCAAGGTGCTGCGTGCCTGTCCCCACACCTCAAGCAGATAAGGCTGTGATAAGGCAGGGAAGGACAGCAGAGCTGCCCAGGTTGGGCCATGGTGCCACCAGTTACTGCAAATATTAGCTTTGGCCCCACACAGGATGTGGCTCCCAGAAAGGTTTCTCCCCTGTGGTCAGCTCCCAGCCTGCATCCACATCTCCATAGAAGTGGGTCTCATCTCCTTGCAAACCCTTGCACCAAGGGCTGGCAGCTCCTGGGGCAAAGGAGCTGCTTTGATGCAGTCTGTGCAGCCTGTGCTGCAGGCATCCTTCCATGCTCTGGGGCAGGAGGCAAGGCTGAGGTCCCTCACAACAGCCAGGGCTGCACCCCGAGTTTTACCATCTGGAGCTGCCTGTAGTGTTTTCAGGCACTGACACCCTGAATTCCCACTCTTGGGTATCAAAGGGAGGCAGCTGAAGCCAGGCTGAGTAGGAGCAACAGCACTTGGCCCAGGGCTTGAACAGTAAGCCAGAGGCTGCTGCTCTGCTCTACCCTTGGCTCCTCAGGTAATTCCCTCTTCCATGCTTGCCAGGGCTCTGCGGGCTGCATGGCCCCAGCTCCCAGAGTGTTGGTGAACCCAGAGCCCCTGCAATGCCCCAAATGTGGCTCTCCCTAGGTGCTCACTGGCATGTTACTGTGGCAACACAGCCCAGCTAAAAGCAGCTGTTTTAAGTACAGATGGTCCTTGCAGCTGTGAGAGATGGATGTGCTCTGCTGAGGAAGGGCTGCTACAAAAGCAGGCTTTTGGAGATGGAAATGCCAGCTGTGTGTTGCACCAGTTCCTGTCCTGGGGACAGTGCAGGGAAAAGCCAGCCTGGCACAGCAGGGAATCTCTGCAGCTTCTGGCTCTACCAGGCCTTGCTGTCCCCCTCAGCCATCTCTGGCATCTCACAGGGCACTGCCACAGCATGGAGAGGCTTTGGGCTCTCCATATCCTGCTCCTCTCCTGCCTGCTGCTGCCGTCCCCTGCAAGAAGCCAAAGCAGCCCCAGCCCTGACCAGCATTTGCAGATGGATCCTGAGGAGGCTCCGTTCCAGCATCATGGTGCCAGGTGAGGAGACGTGAGGGCCAGGGCATTTCACAGAAGCAGCAGCTGGGGCATTCCTAGCACCCCAGAAGGCTCCAGCCCCCACCTGTAGCTCCCTGTTGCGCTTTGCTTTCTTCCCTCCCCAGGGCCACACGGGAGCAGAAGGCTGGCAGTGCCCAGGAGGAATCCCCACGGACCCGCTGTGTCCGCTGCTGTGAGCCACCCGCACAGCGCTTCTCCTACCCCCAGTACCAGCCCATGCCTCAAATCAACATGACCATCCTGAAAGGTGAGGGCTGCTGGGCCCCCACACTGTGGCACTACCCGCAGCTGAACTGGCAGCCTGGGTACCTTATGCTGCCAGTCACCACCATCCTGCCTAGTCTGCCACCATCATCCCACGGCCTGCATGCTGGGCTCCCAGTGCCAGCTCTCTGGGATGCCAGTCTTGCACAAACTGGGAGGGAGAAGCTGCTGCTGGTGCCTGTGGTCCAGCGTCCTGCACAGGCAGAGGGGAGGTGGGCAGGGGACAATCTGGGGCACAAACTACTCCTCTGCTCTGGGGGCCTCCGGGCAGCAGCTTTAGGGGCAGTATCAGAGCCCAGGAAGGAGGCAGGTTATGGCGGAATCTCTGCTGTCTCCAACCCTGCCAGGCAAAGGGGCTTCTAGGAAGCTGCTTTAGAGATGGCACCCACCTCTGACTGCACAACTGTCCCTCCTACTTTGCCCAGGTGAGAAGGGGGACCGCGGTGAGCGAGGCATGCAGGGCAAGTTTGGCAAGACAGGGGTGGCTGGCAGCAGGGGCCACACGGGGCCAAAGGGACAGAAGGGCAGCATAGGTGCTCCGGGGGAGCGCTGCAAGAGCCACTATGCTGCCTTCTCGGTGGGCCGCAAGAAACCCCTGCACAGCAACGACTACTATCAGACCCTCATCTTCGACACGGAGTTTGTCAACCTCTACGACCACTTCAACATGTTCACGGGCAAGTTTTACTGCTATGTCCCTGGGATCTACTACTTCAGCCTCAACGTGCACACCTGGAACCAAAAGGAGACATACCTGCACATCATGCACAATGGGGCAGAGGTGGTGATCCTCTATGCCCAGGTGAGTGACCGCAGCATCATGCAGAGCCAGAGCGTCATGCTGGAGCTGCAGGAGCAGGATGAGGTCTGGGTGCGGCTCTACAAGGGCGAGCGTGAGAATGCCATCTTCAGCGATGAGTATGACACTTACATCACCTTCAGTGGCCACCTCATCAAGTACAGCGCGGACCCCTGAGCACCTGGTCCAACCTGCTCCTCCTGCCCTGGGGCAGGTGTCCGAAGTATCCCTGCTGCCCTTTTGCCCTGGGCATGCTGCCCGCCATTGAGCTGTTAGCCCTGCAACATGCCACTACCCCAGCAGCTGCATGACTGTGTAAATCCCCAACCCCAGCTCTTCTAGGCTGATTAGAGGCATCTGGAGGAGTCAGAGCCTTTTCCAGCCTCTGCCACATTTGTGATCCAGGCAGCGGTTGCCTGCCTGGGATGGGCAGGGAGGACATCCCCACCAGTACCTGCTTCAGAGCAGCATTTGCTGGGGGCCAGGTGTTCGTGGCACTGGCTGTGAACTGGCACCAGCTGAATGAGTTTGACAGCCAGTGCCATGGTGCGAGGCAGCACAAACACACCTGCCTTGTTCCTCCTTGCCCCCTCTTGCAGTGTGCTGTGCTCTGCAGGCTCCTTCTCCTGGAAAAGGAGGGAGGGTTCTCAGCATCTAGCAGGAAAGGCAATCAAACCACTAAGGGTCCCTCTGTCCTTCCACAGAACCAGGTCTCAAAACAGCATGGGTGCTGCATCATGGTGCTGGGTACCCACTGGGCTGACGTGGGGGAGCAGGGTTTGTCAGTTCCCATTTGCAAGTTGCCATCACTATTCCTGCACCACAGCCTTGGCTTGGTGCTGATGCTGCTGAGAAGGGGCTGGGTCCCTGCTGGCAGCCCTGAGTGGGGGGCCTTTGGCTTCAGCAGCTTCCTCTTCAGTTAGATTATCTGCTGGCCAGGCTTTATGCTTTTTGTAGATGCAGTAGCAGAGTGGGGCTAGGGCAGCTTGCTGTCTCCCACCTGCTGCATAGCTTGTGACCACATTAAACACCCCATGATTTCAAGTCCTACTCACACTTCCAGTGTGTCCTCTTGCACAATGCTTGCGGAAGCTCCAAGCAGCTCAGAGCAGGTTCCCACTCCCAGAGCGCATCAGCTTTCTGAGCCACAGGCTGGCACAGTGCTGCTGAGTGAGTGGTGGGAAGGGAAGGGCAGACTGTCCCTGGAGAGCCAAGGAGACCCAAGCTGGGCTCTTCAAGGGCCAGCTTCTCCCTCTGGGCTGGGAGCTGAGCACAGTGACAGACCCATCAGCCTGCAAGCAGGACAGGCTGAGGGTGGTGGCTTTCCTAAGAATCCAGATCATCCAGCAAGTCCACAGTGATGAGGTAGGTCTGAGGTCAAGCTGGAAGGCTGGGGGCTCTGGATTGGTGGGTCAGTGGCTGGGTAGAGCAGGACTGCAGCTGAAGACCAGCATCCCTCCAGCACAGTAGGGAAGGGAAAATTTAAGCTCAAGGCCGAGCTTAAATAGAGACCTGACCCCCATGTGTGGGTGTGGTGGGGGTCCAGGTGAGGCTGGTCTGGCTGTCCAGGCATGGTGATGCCTCCAGGGCTCCAGTGCTGCTGTTCCTGTGGGGCTAGTGGTGCCTCCAGGGCCCTGGCATTGTTGTCCCCATGAAGCTGGTGGTGCCTCCAGGGCTCTGGCACTGCTGTCCCAGTGGGGCTGGCCTGAGGGACCCTGCAAGCTCCTTCTCATGGCTTGCCCATGGCCCCCACCCCAGCCCCATGGTAGAGGCAAAGCCCTGTGGCAGCACCCAGCCCCTTGGGCAGTAGGCACGGTGGGGCTGCCAGTGCTGCTGGCACATGGCAAGGTAGGGACCAGCTGCCAGTCTGGGGACCAGCTCTGTCCCAGTTGGAGCAATAGGGCCTGTTCCGGGACACATGTCACATCCTAGGACATGGGTTCCATCCCGGGACACAATGGCCCCGTACCAGGACACGCAGTCCGTCTCAGGACACATGTCCCATCCTGGAAGACATGTCAGCGTCCTGGGACATATGGTTCTATTCTGGGATACACACTCTACCATGGGACACACATTGCATCCCAGGACACATGTCCTGTCGTGGGACACGCAGTCTATCCAAGGACACGTGTCCCATCCTGAGAAACGCGTCCTTATCCTGGGACATATGGCCCCTCCTGAGACACGCGTCCTATCTCGGGACATGCACACTGTCCAGGCGGTGCCGAGTGCGGCCGGGGCGGGACGGACCTGGGACAGAG
>VWZO01001211.1:28739-175142 GCA_013396975.1 Bucco capensis
GCTGTGGTGGGAGCACTCAGCCTGGCACCCCGAGGGATAGTGTCCAGGCAAGCTCTGCTGCCCTGGCACTCTCCCAGCACGTCCAGCGCTGCCCTCAGACCCCTGCACGTGCCCTTGGTCCCTGCTGCCTTACCGGTACCGTCTGTGTCCCTGCTATGGACTGTGTGCTGGCGTCGGTGCCCGGCTGCTCGGCGTGGCTCTGTGCTGGTGTGTAGAGGGTCATGGCGTGCTCCGGTACTGTGCTTTGCCCCGAGTAGTCCTGTGTGGGGTGCGGGTGCGGCGGTGCGTACTCTGCGGGAATCCCGTTCTGGGGGGGTGGGGGGTACTGGGCCGGGGGGTAGGGCTGAGCCATCGGGTCTGGCGGAGCCGTGGCGTCCTGGTTACCCTGCTGAGACAGTGGCACCATCCCCCTTACCCACCAACGTCCCTGGGCTGCTGGGCTGCGACCTGTCCCGGGGAGGCATCCTGGTCCTCGCAGCCAGACCCAGGCCCCCAGCCCCACCATGACCCAGACTTTGGTGTGTCCCCTCCCCAAACCCTGGGCTGCCTCTGGGCTGTGGCATCTCTTTGGTTGCATTGCTTACAGTCGAGTCCCCATCCTCTCCCACTCCAGGTCCTGCCTGCTGAGTGTGCTGGGGCTTGCGTAGCTGGAGNCTGGTATGCCAGGCTGAAACCCCTCCCTGGGCTGGCTGCTGCTCGCGCTAGGAAGCAGAGAAAGGTCATGGGGGCTGCTCTTACCATAGTGCCGATGCTGTACGTGGCAGCAGGGCCGATGGTGTGGTGGTACGGGTCTGCCGCTGCATACACTCTGCCGTAACTAGGAGCAAACACAGCAGCAGGCGTTAGCAACTCGGGTCAGACTTCTGTCTCCCCTCAGCAGCTCCCCCTGCCTGCCCAGCTGCAGCTTCCCTTTGCAGCTCCTGCGATCCTGCAGGACCTCCCTGCTTCTCCCCACCAGTCCTTTGCAGAATGATCCCAAGAGCCCCAGTTTGCAGGACATCCTCATTGTGCCTAGCTCTGTCCTTACCCACGTATCAGGTGGTGTAGAGAGTTAGATGGGACTCCCCACTCCAGGAGTGATGCATGTGGTGCAGGAGTGCTTACCTGTCACTGTATGCTGCTGCTGCTGCTGCAGGCTGGGCGTATCTGTATGCAGCATAACCCCCCTGCAGTGGAGGAGAGACTGTCAGGGTGGGGGGTAGCACCTGCTCCAGGTGGGCTCAGGAGGCCAGGGCAGCTGGACACCCTCTGGGCACTGCCCTGGAGCAGTGGTGGGACCCTGAGGGGAGCCAGTGCCCATGCCACCAGGCACACACCAGCCTCATTACCATTCCCCAGGGGCTTTCACAAACATTAACCTTAAAAAAATTAAATTTCCAGAGGAGAAAATGTCACCTCCCTGATCACTTTAATGAGGTGTCACGTTAGATAAATCCTTCAGCTGCCTGCCTGAAATATCGCCAATGGTTTCTTAAATATGGAGGTTAAATGCTGGTGTAAGACAGCACACTGGCACTAGCTGAGGCTGTAAATCCTGCACAGTGCTTCGCCTGGCTGTGGGCACAGGACCCTGCATGGTGCCACCCTGCTTGCTCCTGTCTGCACTCAGCCTGGGCTCCAGCTGCCTTCCCCAGGGGAAGGGGCTGGCAGGGGCAGAGCCCAGCATGGAGCTACCTGGTGCTGCTCAGCCCCTGCCCTGGCACAGGGTCCCTGGCACAACCCAGACCTGGGTGCAGTGGCACTTACGTAGATCTCAGCTCCATAGAACCCATCCTGGTAGACGACCCTGCAAAGAAGGCAGAGGCATCAGAGCCCAGCCTGCATCACTGGCCAAGAAGGATCAGGGTGAAGCTGCTGAACTGGAGGAGCTGCTTCCAGCAGCACAGCCAGTGGGTGAGGAATGGCTATCCCAGCAACCTGAGGGCAAATTCTGGGCTTCGACTGCTGGCAGGCAGGAGACAGGGATGTGGGGAAGGGCAGATGACATCCCTGCAGGAGGTGCCAGAAGGGTGGAGGAGCACTGACCATGATCACTGGTGGGAGCAACTCAGTGGCCACAGATTGCCATGGCCGTGCCTGACACCAGAGTGGCCATGTGTGCCAGGGGAGCCTTTCTATAAAACAAACCAGCATGGCTGCCATAACAGTCTGTGCTTTGGGGCACAGGATGCTGGTGAGCATGTGCGTCACCCTGTGGAGCAGTGGCTCAGGAAATCTCACAGAACCTGAGGCCAGGCAGGTGCTGAGGGAGCTGCAGCCTATTCCTGAAGCACAAGAGCCCGACAATGGTAGCACTGGTGGCAGGAGAAGCAGATTAACACGGCAGTCAAGGTCCCCCCACCCTGAGGCAGGCAGTGCCTCCCCTGCTGCTCGGGTACTCACGCGCCATAGGTGGGGATGGGTGGTGGCGGTGGGGCAGCCCGGAAGGTGTTGTAGACTGCACGTCCTCGTCCCCTTAAGTGTGCCCCTCGGTAGGCTACAGCTGTCCCCGTGGCAGGGTATGGGAACCCCGTTACTGCAGGAGGGAGGTGACAAACGTGGGCACACACTGCTGAGACCTCCACAGCCACCAAGGGGCATCTCATGCCAGAGCCTGCCTCTGTCCCCTGGCATGTGGGGGGACACTGAGGGATGCTGGGGGGAGGGGTTGGGATGGAGGGAGCTTAGCAGGCAGGGGAAGAGGGGCTCAGAGCAGCAGCAGGGTCAGACACTGTGTAGAGCCAGTGTTTGAGGGGATCCATGGTGAGGCCAGCCCTGACCCAACATTACCTGCGTAAAACTCAGGGCCATAGACTGCTCCCACCACTGGGTTCAGCTTCCAGCCTGTGGGCAGAGAGAGTGGGTAAGGCCAGGGCCACCCTCCCCACAGTGCTCCTCACACCCTGCCACCTTGCTCTCGTCCCCAGGCAGCTGCTTGGGTGTGGGGTGCCTGGAGGGGGCTGCACCCCACATTGGCCAGGGAGTGGCTCCTCTCCAGTCTACCCAAAGGTGCAGAGGGTGTTTGCTGCAGGAGCTTGGTGGCAGCCTGGCAGTGAGGGTGCCCAGGGATGTCCCCTGTCCCCCTCAGCTCTGGCTCTCCTTGCTCTGGCCCTTACCGTTTGCGTAGGGGTTGGCAGCCTTCTTGTTTGTCATGACCCGGGCTGTGGCATTGTTCACCTGTGGGGAGAGGGGACAGGAGCTCAGTGCCTGCGGGCAGCAGAGCTGGCAAGGCCAGGGTCCAGGACCTGCTCGGCTGCACTCAGTGCATGTCGCTGCTGCTTCAGGTGCCAGAGCGAAGGATGCTGGCCATGCAGGGAGGCATGGGACGAGTCTCTGCCCACAGCCACCCTGCCATGATGCAGTTCTGCCTGTACCCCTGACCAACCCAGGCCTCCCAGCTCCAGCGATGAGTGCTGGTTGAGCTGGTGGCCGATGCCCTGACCACTGCGGTGCCATGCTGAGGTTGAGCCCTGACATGCTACCACCGAGCTCAGGCACCTCCTGTCCCCACCCCATGCCTGATCCAGCCCCCAGCCTGCAGGAAGGACGTGCTTGTGGCACTGGATCACTCCTGCAAGTGCCTACAAGCTATGCCCAGCTTTGTTGGACCATGTTCTTCAACATGCAGTGCCCGCCCATGGGGCATCACCATGCCCTGCCAGGGTGCCCTTCCCTGTGCTCAGCACTGCTGGGGATGTTTGCATCCCAATCCCTTGGCCATGTGCTTCCCTGCTTCCCACTGCTTGCTGGTGATCAGCAAGGTGCTGCCAATTAACAGGCAGTCTGATCTCTGCTTGGCTTGAAGCAATAAAGGCCTCAGGGGCTAGGCAGCACAGCAGCTGTCTGCACAATGGGTACGAGAGCCCTGTGCAGCATCCTTCCCTTCTGGGTGCAGGGGAGCTGGGGATTGGAATGCAGGGCAGAGCAGAGCTCCACTCCTTCCTGCAGATCTTGGGAATGAGGCTGCAGGCAGCTAGGGTCCACCAGACTCCAGAATGCAGCCAGAGCCCGGGCCAGTGCCCAGCGCTCCCTGCACACAAGAGGTTCATGTGAGGTGGATGCTCCTTGTGCCAAGGGATGACCTTCCCGGCAGCTGGCACACATGCTCCTGTGCCACATTTACAGATGCATGCACACGCTGGGCAAGCCTCCCCTGGGGCATGCAGGACTAGGGCTGGACTCAGGACTGCCCCAAAGTGTCCTCTGCCTCAGCTCTCCCTGGCTACAGCCCCTGGGCAGCTCAGCTCTGCCTGCAGCTCCCAGCAGGACAGGGTCCCAGGCAGGGCAGAGGGGACGCACGCACACGCAGCATGGCACTAGCACACTTATCTGAGCACCTCAATCTTCCGTCCCTCTACGATGGTGCCATTCAGCTTCTCCCGTGCCCGGTCGGCATCTGTGCTAGTTTCAAAAGTTACAAACCCAAAACCCTGTGAGCAGAGGAGAAAAGGAGAAAGAAAGAGACAGAGAGAGACAGAGAGAGGGTGCGGGGACAGAGAGAGAGAGGGGGTGAATCAGGAGAGCTGGCGCAGGAGATGAGGCTGCCGCAGTGCAGAGATGGAGAGCCCAGGCTGGAGCCCCCGCTGGGTCTGGGGGTCCTGGCTGAGGGCCCAGCATCACCCATGAGCTGGGAGAAGAGTCTGGGAGAGGGCACAGAAAGCAGGGAAGATACAACAGAGAAAATCACACACAGAGGGACACGAGCTGCCTGTGCAGGGGGTGCAGAGCGAGCACTCCCCTCCCTCTGGTGCTCGGGGTACAGGGACCTGCATGGCTCCCTAGCCTGCGCAGGGCAGCAGGAGGTGGCTGCCCCCAGGGATAGGGTGTCCCATGCCTGGGTCCTGTGGGGCAGGAGAGGAGGGGAGAGTGGGTAGATGAGCTGCTGGACACCCCAGCTCTGTCTGGCCCCCTCCCTGGGGCTCACCATAATGTGCCAGCCTTGGGCAGCACCCACCTTGGAGCCCCGCTCGTTGAAAATAATTTCCACGTCCAGGATCTTCCCAAATTGCTACAAGCAGAGAAAGCAGAGGGGTGAGCGCCTGCAGAACCCCCAGCCCCATGCCTGCACCCAGGGCTGCTGGCACAGGGCTCTGTGAGTGGGATGGGCAGGGGGCTGCCATGGGGGCCAGACTGAGGGACTCTCAGTGTCATGCAAGTGAGAATTCCTGCGCCTCCCATAGCACTCACTTGAGGAATATCACCCAAAATCTCATTAGCCTGCACTACACTTTGAGTCCTAATGAGGGCTGGGAAGGGGACATGGGAACAAGGGGAGATGGGGCAAGGGTTCTGTATCACTCTCCCCTTCATGCACAGGCCTTGGTCCAACAGCCTGGCTGCTAAGCAGGGTGCAAATCCTGCAAATCACTGGTCCTAGCCAGCAGTGGTACAGAGGTGCCCAGGCATGCCATGGTCTGGGCAGAAGGGGCATTAGGGACAGGACAGTGCTGGAGTCCGTTGGTGCCACAGGGCAGCACCCGAGTGGGAAAGCAGGGGGAAGCAAGTGGCTGGATGAGGCTGGACTCACCCCGAACATTTGCCGCAGATCAGGGTCCCGGAACCGGAAGGGGATGTTGGAGACGTGTAACCTCTTGGGCTGCTGCTTGTCTGTGTTGTCTGAGGTGTGTAGCTGCTGGCTGTCTGTCTGTGCCGCCTCGTCTGTCTGCTGCAGGAAGCACCACTGGACATCAGCCCACCCCCACTTTGCCACCACGTTCCCCAGTGAGGTTCCAGTCTGCCTTGGGGACTGTCCCTCTCCCTATGCTTGGCTCTACTTGCCCCCAGGGGCACCCTGGACCTTGTGGTCCCCAAGCTCTGGGCAGCACCCTATGGATGTCCCTGCAGCTTGGCAAGGTGGAGGGGATCTCTGCCTTTGGGGAGCTGGGAAATGGCCAGGCTGGAGATCCAGCCACTGGGCCTGCCTGCCTCTCCCTGCTTCAGTCGGTGCTGCCAGAGGGGTCAGGGCATCACCTGCCCCATGAGCAGTGCCAGGGACTGGGGGGCTGAGCGCTAGGGGAGCACAGCAAGCACACTCTGTGGAGGGAGAGAGCAAAGAGTGACCCACTGCAGAGAGCCAGCCAGCATTGGGTGGCCTCACCCTGGCCTCTCTCCCCACTGCCAGCCCAGTGGTATGGTATCCGGGAGCCATGAGATGGCACATGGGTGTGCTCGGGGTGGGGGGTGGCAGACCCTGCACGTGGGGCTGCTGCGGCTGGGCTGGGAAGTGCTGGGCTCAGCACTTTCCCAGCGCTGCATTACAACCCCGTAATTGAAGCTATCTGGTGGGAAGGCAGCCAAGCAGGTAGATTACANTCTGGGGGGGTGGGGGGTACTGGGCCGGGGGGTAGGGCTGAGCCATCGGGTCTGGCGGAGCCGTGGCGTCCTGGTTACCCTGCTGAGACAGTGGCACCATCCCCCTTACCCACCAACGTCCCTGGGCTGCTGGGCTGCGACCTGTCCCGGGGAGGCATCCTGGTCCTCGCAGCCAGACCCAGGCCCCCAGCCCCACCATGACCCAGACTTTGGTGTGTCCCCTCCCCAAACCCTGGGCTGCCTCTGGGCTGTGGCATCTCTTTGGTTGCATTGCTTACAGTCGAGTCCCCATCCTCTCCCACTCCAGGTCCTGCCTGCTGAGTGTGCTGGGGCTTGCGTAGCTGGAGGACAGAGCCCTCCCTTAATTAAGGGAGCTGCACATCACCCTCTCCACAGGGAAAGAAACCAGGGCAGCCCTCAGTTTGGAGCTGAACATGGGGCAAAGCAAAGCCAGGCTGTCAACATTGCTCCCAGGGGATGGTACAGCATCAGTGTCCACCAGCAGCAAACCCAGCATCCTGCTGACAGCAGTGGCAGTGCAAGGGAGCAGGGTGGGAAGGCAGGAAAGGTCAGGGAGGGATGTTGATGGCCCCTTAGCAAATACCAGACAGGGATCAATTAACTACTAAATATTTGATTAGGCCCTTTTCTTTAACACAGCCAGCCTGGCTGGCCCGGTCAAACAGGGTCAGCTGCACCCATGCCACAGGCAGGGGGGCTGCCCACTGCCTGCTGAGGCAGTGGCATGGGGCTGGAGGGACAGCATGGCACTACAGGGCTGGCACGGGACTGCCAGACTGCACCTCTCCTGCACACCTACCCATCATTCATCCTCATAGCCCCCATGTGCCCTGGGCTCTTGTCCCTTGCACATGTGCATGCTGCACACAGACACCCACCACGGCACACGGCAGCAGCCCACCAGCGCGCATGACAGCACTGGCAGCCCCTCGGATGCTTTACAACCTGCCACGGCAGCCTCTCGCCCATGAAATACAGCTGTGGCTCAGCCTGTGGAGACAAGCTCCTTAATTGTGTATGTGGCCGATTTATGGTNCGTCGTGCCTGCGAGGGAGGCAGCGGAGCCTGCGCCAGGGGCATGGCAGGGACCACATGCAAATCCAGCGTGAACAACCCTGCTACAGATCTGCAAGTCATCGGCAGCCTCGCCAGCGCCTTCCCGTGCTGACTCAGCTGCTCGGGGACACGCCAGCCAGATGCACCTGCCAGCATGGCTGGGGCTGCCGATGCTGCAGGATGGCAGAGCCCCATCCCTGGCACTGCCTCCGAGCCAGGTGTCTGGGGCAAACCCCACCTTGCAAGGCTGGAGGGGTCCCATCCTGTACTCAGCCCAGTTCCAGCACCTCTGAGCCTGCACTGGGGAGTGGGCAGACACTGAACAGTTGCAGGGGTCACATTGCCAGCGCCCAACCCTCCCTGCCTGAACCCCTGACAACCAGTGCCCGACCCTTCCTGCCTCCATCCCTGATGCTCAATGCCCAACACTCACTGATGGCATTCCTGATGCCCAGTGCCTGACCCTCCCTGCTTTTGTGCAGGAGCCAGCAGCAGGAGCAGCCTGCAGCACTCCCACATGCTCCACGCTGGGCACTTGTCCTTGCTGTCACCACAGCCAGGATCAGCCACCGTCAGAGCGAGGATGGGCACTGCTGCCCAGGCAGGAAGATGCAGCAGGCAGAGGGACGCAGATGGGTGCCAGGGCAGGGACTACCCCCATCTGCTCAGGTCTTGGACCCCACTGGCTCCTCACCAGCCTGTCCCAAGAGCCACGTTCATATCTGTTATTAATTAGGGCTGTCGCAGTGCTTGTCAGCCCAAGTATTATTTCATTCAGGGACCATTAGGTTCCCCTGTTTTGCTGCTTGCCATCACTGGGGCTGCTGGTGCTGCAAAGGCACAGAGCGACAGCTCCCAGCACCTCCTGCCACCACTGCCTGTCCATCCCAGGTGGAACAGGGCTGCCTGGTTCCATGCTGGGGTTTGCCAGGGGCAAGGGCCCTGTGGATAGGGGGATGGTGGCGGGTTTGGCTGTGCAATGACTGTTGACATCATAGTGAAACAGCGCTGCCTGCGTCCTCCCCTGCCACCTGCTCTGGGCTGCCTGTGGTGTGGGAAAAGCCCTGTCCCTGGACACCCTGGGCAGCGAGGGGACCCTCTGCTCCTCTGGGGAATGCTAGTGGGGCCCCAGACCCCCAGCACTGCACCAGAAGCAGCCCCTTCCCTGGGTACCTCTCTGTGCCGAGTGCCCAGGGGGTCCTGGGGACCAACCTCTGCACCCAAGAGGAAGCAGGCAGATGGCACTGACCTGCAGCTGAATGCTCCCAGCTCAGGGTGCTCAGCCCTGAGGGGGGTGGGGGCTGTGGGTGCCAGGGGCAGGGAGCTCTGACAGGGGTCCCTTGCTCACTCACTACATGAGGTGTGGGTGATGTTCCCACATGGTGCTTTGTGGGGCAGAAATTCTGATTATCAATGGCCCGTGGCCCTCATTTAGTAAATGACACAGATTAGTGTGGTACCCAAGACCAAATGTAGAGCAAAGCCTGTGGTATTTAACATGGACTGGGGGACAAAAGCTGCACCCCACCACCCATGGTGCCCATGTTATAAACTGAAGGAGGGGAATTTAGATTGGAGACTAAAACAAGTTCTTTACCCGGAGGGTGGTTAGGCACTGGCACAGGTTGCCCAGAGAGGCTGTGGATGCCCCATCCCTGGCAGTGTTCAAGACCAGGCTGGATATGGCCCTGGGTGACCTGGTCTAGTGTGTGGCATCCCTGCCCATAGCAGGGGGGTTGGAACTAGATGATCTTTAAGGTTTCTTCCAACCTGGCTATTCTATGATTCTATGTGCTGGGGCAGGATGCTGGCAACGCTGTGGCATGGCCCTGTGCTGAAACACCATGACCCCAGGGACAGTAACAGAGAGGCTGGGATGGGAAATCTTTCACTGTCAAGGGGACAAGTGGCTCCAGGAAGCATGGCACACACTGCTGTGTCCCACTGGTTGGCAGATGTCCTGCTGCTGCCTGGCTCCTTGACACAGCTCTGGGCTGAGGAGCCTGGGGCCAGGGGCCCCCCAGGGCCTGGGGAGACCCCTGAGAGTGGCTCCATCCAGTCACTGCTGTATGGAGGTGCTGCTGCTCCCCAAGCCCAGCCCTGGAGGGCAAAGCCGGTGGGACACCAAGGTCCTCTATGCAGCATCCCCTGCCCTGCCCATGGCTCAGCCTCATTCCACCAGCCCTGCACAGCGGCTGCCGCAGCAGGCGGAGGTAGATATCATCTTTAGCTGATTAAATGTCCCTCATTAACAAGTTTCTTTAATTAATGAAGTTTTTTTGTTTGCTCCACTTGCTTTCTCCCCACCACACTCTGCCTCCTCAGCACAATCCAGGCCATTTCCTTTCAAGTCATTTAGCGCGTGGGGCCGGTTCCTGCCGACACCGCACTTTGGTGATTGTGCCTGTCAGCTCGGGGCTGACGACGCCATTTCTAACATTTGCTCCTTTTTAAGGAAATCACACAGCCAGAGCCCCCAACACAGAGGACACGTTGGAGCAATTAGCCAGGAGCACAGCGCCTGCGCTAACGACAGGGCACTCGCTGGCCCTGGGCACCCTGCGATGTGCCACCACACCTTGCCCGTGATGGGTGTCCTGCCAGCACGCTGTGAAGGTTGCTCGTGAGCAACTGTCATCTGCTGCCACCTGCCTTTGGCTGCAGTCAGCATGGTGGCCCCATAGTGGCCCTGCAAGGCCAGCTCTGCCAGCGAGCTGAGCGGTGCTCAGCCAGAGCCTTGGCTTGCATGCACTACATGATATACAACCAGGCAGCAGCCTGTCCCAGGGCTGCTTTCCTCACCCGCAGCTTCCACAAACATGCCCAGAGTTTCCTCCAAAAGCCTTGTGGCCACCCTGCCACCTCAGCCTGGCTGTCCCACCCTGCTCTCATCTCATAGAACGGTTTAGGTTGAAAAAGACCTTTAATATCATCAAGTCCAACTGTTAACCCAGCACTGCCAAATCCACCACTGAACTATGTCCCTCAGCACCACATCTACACGTCTTTTCAATCCCTCCAGGGACAGTGACTCCACCACTGCCCTGGGCAGCCTGTGCCAGGGCTTGACAACCCCTTCAGGGAAGACATTTTTCCCAATGCCTGACCTAAACCTCCCCTGCAGCAACCTGAGGCTGTTTCCTCTTGTCCTTATGTTTGCTATTTGGGAGAAGAGACCAACCCCCACCTTGCTCCAACCTCCTTTCAGGTAGTTGTAGAGAGTGAGAAAGTCTCCCTTCAGCTTCCTTGAGCTCAAGGCAATCCCCACCTGGCCAGCTCTGCCTGTGGATATCCCTTTCCTACACACTGTGCTCAGGCCAGTGCTGCTGGTACGGGGGTGGTATGGCACTGCTGGGTCTCAGCATGGCTCCACTCAGTCATGGCACATGCAGCCTGCCTGGAAGCCAGTATGCCAAGCCCCAGAGCAGCTGGGGAGGGGGCACAGTCCCATCACCATGCAATTCCCAGAAGGCAGATCCAGCTCTGGTCCCCAATGCCTGTGGCTGTCCTGCTCCTTCCACCAGGAACCAGACACCTACCAATGGGTGCAGAGAAGAGCTGAGGTCCCAATCCCACCACAGCATCCAAGGAGGCCACGAACGTGTTCCTCCAAGATGCAAAGACTCAGCAGACAGCACAGCTCGCAGGCAGTGCAGGCAGGCAGGCAGCAAGCCCATTTCTCTGACCCAGACTGACTCCTGTATGCAAGTCAGCCTGAGGTCAGAGCTGGGCACAGAGGAAGATGTTGAGCAATTCCCCAAGGTGCCCAAGCCTGCCTGACTAGGGCAGCTGCTCACTGCTACAACAAGTCTGCAGCACACTGCTGCGGCAGAACCTGCCGTGCCCACTGGCAGGACTGGGAGCTGGGGATGGACTGGGAGCACACGGGGACACTGACGGAAGCGTCTGCCCTCGTGCCCTCTGCCTTGGAGCAGAGTGCTGCAGCAGTGCCATGCTGTGCTGGGTGGCAGAGACAGGCTCAGCAGATGCCCTGCTGGTGGCAGGAGGGTCCTCGCACAGCACCACGTGCCCCCCCGGCACCCAGGGACCATGTGGCTGTGCCATCAGCACCAAGCCATGCCCAGTGCAGCTCGTCTGTGTGACAGCCACAATGTCCCCGCTTCGATCCAGCTGCTCGCTCATGCTAATGACTGTCAACATGAAACAGAGGCCGTGAAGGGGAAGAAAATTACTCCCTGAAAAGGAATTGACTGATCCCCGTCATTTCTCAAGGAATCACTGACCTGTGAATATTTCATTACCCAAAATGCAGTGCCATCCATACAAAGCAGCACGCCTGGCCCCGAGCAAGCACCAGCCACAGAGCCTTGGGCTGCAGCAGGGTCAGGGTGCTCGCTGTGGGGACATCCCTGGCCCCAGGAAGGACCAACTCTGCCTGCTGTGGGGGCCAGTGGGAGATGGTGGTGGGTCGCTTCTCTTCTCCCCAGAATGGGGCCATGGAGGCCCCACAGAGAGCTGAAGGGGACAACAGAGGAATCACCTCACAGCAAGGAGCCACAAAAGGAGGTGAGGAGCTGCGGAGGTAGCAGCCACCGTTTTTAATGTCTTCATTAATGGGGAGGCAGAAGGGGGGTGAGAGCCCGCTAATGGCATCTGCCAGGGATGCTTTAGTGGGGAGCTCTGCAAGAGCAGCAGAGCTGGAGAGAACGGGCAGGACCTGAGGGGCAAGATGAGGAGGAGGGGGAAGGCAGGGCAGCCTGCTGGCTTGGGAAAAAGTCCACTTTTCCAGGCTGCCACACGCTGTCCTAGCACCTTTTCAAGGACCCTGCAAGAGGGCAGCTGCCCCTTGCTGGCCCAGGGCAGTGCAGCTGGCTCCTGCCCTGGCTGTCAGAGCCCATCTGCCCATGGCCACCAGGGGCTAGGGCATGACCAGGGCTGGACTCTGCTTCCCCACTGCCTGCAGGAGCCCAACAAAGGAGGGCATGGTGGTCATGTGATACCCACCAGGATGGGGACAAGATGCCAGCCCAGGTGTCAGGCAAAGACCCACCTGTGTGTCCCCATCACCAGCTGCACAGGGCAAGGTGGGGACCAGGGTCCAGCCCTGGCTCCTAGCTCCACCAGCCGGAAACTTTGGAGCTGAGGCTGCATGAAATATTCATGAAGTAAATGGTGCAATTTCATCTGCATTCAGCCAACTTCATGTATATTTCAGAGTATTATGAAATGATAATGTTGTGTAACTGAGGCGAGGTGGGGGTGCTTGGGGGGGCTCCTGGCTGCCCCCCGCGAGCATGGAGCTAACATCTCCCAGGCCCACACACACACCTATGCCACTGCACCAGGGAGGAACTAGTCTGCATCACTGCCAGAGATGTGCCAGGATCAGGCCCACAGCGAGCGGGAAGACCACAGCTGCACGACACACGGCACTCTCCTCCCTCCTGAGCAAAGTCTGGCGTCACAGGGGCTCCCATCCCCAAGCAGACGCTGCTGGAGGGCAGTAGCCAGACTGCCTCCTCAACCCAGCTCTTCTTACTGGCACACCGGAGCAATGCAGACCTGGCTTATGCAGTGCTAACCGGAATTCCCAGCAGCACATGGCTCCCCATGGCCACCCCAAAGAGTTTGGGACAGTTGGGCGTGCAAGGCACAAGCTGGGCTGCAGAGCCTGGGAATGAGGATGGGCTGGTGAGGACCCAAGTCCTTGTCAGCATCTGCCTAAGCTACCTGCTCCTCCTCAGCCCTACTGACACCAGAGCATCAGGTGACAGTTCCCATGTACCCTGGCTCTGCACCAGGGTGACTGAGCCATGCCAGAGGCTGGCCCACCTGCTGCTGCCAGAGGTTCCGGGGGTAGTTGATGTCTCTACTGTTGGCAGGGGTTCTGGAGGTTCTATAGAGAGCAGCTGCAGGGTGCCTGGTCCCTAGTATACCCAAAGAGAAAAATACAGAGGGGCTCTGGAGGGGACAGGGCACCCTTGGGTGTCCCAACCCACACTGGTGGCCATCACAGCCCAGGCAGACGCAGGCGGGGCCCAGAGAGGAGCAGGCACCTTCCCCCAGTGGGACTATGAGCCTGCAGGACTATGGGCCCTCCCAAGCTCTTAAGTGGGTCTTGCTGCATGTGTGGAGAGGCAAGCTGGGGCCAGAATGCTTGGCACATTGTGAGTGCCTGAGAGCAGGGCTGCTCCAAGCCCTGGCCTGGGTTTTGTAAGACACATGCAGGCACAGCGCTGGGCTTGCTTGCCCAGCTGCTCCCAGCACCTGCCAAGATGTTGTTCCTACTCAGGACCAGTGATCACCCCCTTGCTCCCCAGCAGCTAAGGTGCTGCTGGAGCCACCAGCAGCCAAGTCCAGCTCAGCTGGATCCAGACACCTCAAGACACAGCGAGTAGCAAGATGAAGGGCCACATCCACTAGCTCCAACCACCATCCCATGGCTCAGTGGCTCTCAAGGATCTCAGCTAGCACTGCCTGGACCCTGGCCCCACTCCTGTGAAGCCCTTCACACCCAGGAGCCTACCTATGGCCCTCTGTCACTGTCACACTGCTACCACACTGGGGCTCTGGCACTGCTGCACGTGGTGCTCAGTCGCGCGCAGCAGCCTCACGAGCGTGCGCATGCTCGCACTGGCCAGCGCGGGCACCCAGGAAACCAGGGAGCTGTGCATGCACCCGGATGAGCTCCCTCACACAGCCCTCCTCTCTAATAGGCAGTCAGAAGCATAATTTTTCCCCTAATTACATATTCAGCACTTCTGAGAAAATGAGATTTTGGTAATTCAATTGGACTGAGAAGCAGGGCTATAATAAAATGAAATTTGTAACAATCGCGCAGTTAAATTAGTTAAATGGAGAGGAAGGAGCTGTGGAAAATTGACCCCTCGATCTCCTAAAGACTAATCAGACATCTGAACCGAGTTGTGCTAACAAAGCCCCCAGGGTGTTGCGGCAGCAGAGCGAGGGAGAAACCAGAGATGCCATGAGGGAAGATCTGGAAAACAGCCGGGACCGTGTGGTGCCACAGAGGGAACCCCCCCACTTCAGTCCCAGAGTGGAATGTGTTTGGTGGGGAGTGTGCCAAGGTATGATGCTGGTGATATGCCCTCTGCAGCATCAGCCATCACCGGGACTCGATGGCCAAGGCCCAGCACCATTCTGGACACCATTCTGGCATTGAGCCTTGGCTATGGAGTCCTGGCGATGGCCAGTGCCATGGAAGCCACTGCCCCCATTGGCTCCTGGACATCCTTGCTGGGCACTAAGACACAAGGGTGCACAGAGGATGGTTAGTTGTCCCTCTCCATCATCAGGGACCGCTGGGACAGAGGCAGTCATGCCTTGTGGTAGGACCAGCCCTGAGCAGGGACAGTCACAAGGAGACCAGGCCAGGGACAGACATGGCATGTCGTGACATACTGCATCAGGTAGACAATCTGGCTGGGAGAGCTGGGGGGGCTCTGCAGCAGGTACAAAGTAATTAGCCTCAATATTTATCTTGTTGTTCGTCTTTTCTATTTTTTTTCTTGTGAAAGAAAAAGAGAAAAAGACGAGTTTCTCATTTGCAAGTTAATTAGTCTAATTAGCTCGAATTAAGAGCTCCCCACACAATGCAGATCACAAATAAGCTGCCACTGTCGCCTCCTCCTGCTCTTCTCATTTTTGATTTTATACAAGAGCTGTTTGAAGGCTGTGTCCAGTGCTGTGGTGGGGAGATGCTGAATGGGCACAGCTAGGGTGTGGGGGAACAGGGGATCCCCCCAGGCTGGAGGCTACTCCCCTCTGCAACCAATACGAGGGCTCCGGGCCCTGCTGCTGTTGCTCCTCTGGGGGACCCTGTCCTGGAGCCAGAGCTCAGCTCACCCTGGGCTCTCCAACCCTGGCACCGGAGCAGGACCTACATGTCCTTCACCTGCTCCCTGTTGTAAGCAGTTCCTGCCTGCCTGAGGGGCTCTGCCTGTGCCCTAACCAGACCAGCTGCTGGTATCCCTGTGTTCTGCTGGGCAGCCAGAGCGTGGATGCAGCCAACACAGCCCTGGCTTACAGCCTGGACCTTGAGGCTGAAGCTCTGGCACCACCAGCACAGAGTGTCCCCAGCCACCCTGGGCAAAAGGACAGAGGGACAGGGATCTATTGGTAAACACTGGCCTCACCCAGGCCCAAAAGCAGCTGAAAGGTTGCTGACAGACAGAGCAGTCAGGCAGAGAGCTGCAGGAGGCCATGGGGATGCAGGAGAGCATTATGGTCCCTGGCACAGTGCTGGGCATGGAGCACAGTGGGAGGATTTTGGCCAGGGCAGGATGGGGCATGCAGGCGTCTGGTCACAGCACTCTGCTGCTCAGCTTCACCTGACATGCTGCTTCAGTGGCCCTGGTCACCTCCTCTTGCTGGCCCTGCTGGAGCTTGGCTTGAGAAGGACATGATGGATCCCAGGTTGAGGACCCAGAGGCAGACAGCATGCCACCTGCCCTGCCAGGCCTCCTGTGTCCCTGGTGAAGAGATTCCATGGGGTGCTGGGAGCTGCAATCATGTCAGCTTATGTGTCATTTTCTACTTGGGTAATGTGAGCGGTGAGGGATCGCTGCCTGGAGACGAGGGGAAAATCATGACAAAGTGCTGTGAGCCCAGCACTCTGCTGAGGGGGAGCAGGAGCAGCCAGACCTGCCTCCTCCTCCTGCCACAGGACCACTGCTGGCCATGATGTCTGCCACCAGCCCTACACCCTGCAGCAAACCCCACCACCAGCATGGCCCTGCCAGCATGCACCAGCCACTGTGCCTGGGTGCTGGCCCCAGAGACCTGGTGAGCACAGTGCCACCCTGGCTCTGCAGACACGCTCCAGCCCCAACACCCATTCCATGCTGGTCAAAGCCCTCCCTGGACTGGGGTGCAGCAGCTCCCTGACTCTGTGATGGAGGAGGAATGGCTGATATCCTCAAGGATGAGACTGGGACCCAGCTCTTGACAGGTCCCCAAAGGGCCCTGCTTTCCCCGACAGCACCAGCCAGTCCCATATATTGAAACCCTGGCAGCACTAGGAAGGAGATGGGGGCTGCCTGAGCGCTGCTCCTGGCCCTGGCCTTGCAAACTGCCTCCTCCACCTGAGTCTCCTTCCAGCACTTGACTCACTCTGGTTAATAGGTTATTGCTGCCAGGGCTCCCATCTCAGCAGCGTTGCTCACACGGGGGCTGGACCGAATCCTGCTGATGCTGTGCAAACCCTGTGTCAGATCTGTGCAGTGCAGCTGGGATGTGAAAGCTGCTGGGGAGGTGACCCTGCCCTAGGGAGGCACTGGAGCTGCCCACTGCCAGAGCTGGCTGGGTGCTCAGGAAGGTGCCAGGGGGGCAATGCAAGAACCCAGAAGAGGACAACAGCTGGGGACAGCAGGGCTTGTTGTGGATTTAGGAACAGTTCCTGATCCCCTGTAGCCCTGGGAGATGCCCGTCCTGCCACAACCACGACAAACCCTGTCACCTGCTGGGACATGGCCTTTTGTCCCTCCCCAGCCAGATTCTGCACCCAAGCCAGAGCCTCCCCTAACTCACAGCCCACCAAGATCAGGTTGGGGTGGGCTGCTCCCCAGGCTGCCAGCTGGCCTATAGTGCCAGCAGTGCCAACATGGCCCTTGTCCTAGAGATGAATACCAAGGAACATGGCACAGGTTAAACCCTCTAGGGCTGCCTGTGGTATGGCCACACTTGCCTGTGGGCAGCAGAGGTGTGAAGCCCTGCAGGCAGGTTGGAGCTCCAAGCCTGCTCAACAGTAGTGGCATTCCCCCTGGCATAGCCAGGATTGCAGAGCTCCCTGGTCACACACTGCTGAGCTCACACAGGGACCCACACCAGCACAGGGGGCTCACCAGGTGACAGCTGTTGCTGCAAGCAGCAGCCTCAGCATGCCGAGGCCCTGGCACAAGCAGGGATGTGCAGACACTGCCTCAAAGCCCTACCCAGCACAAGGGCACCTGTGTATGCCCTGCACCCATACTTGCTCTGCACCCCCCGCCAGGTTCTCTCTGGGTTTACCTGCAGTGCTCTCCACTCAGTCTGGCCCCTGCCCCCTATCCCACCACCCAGCTGGATGAGGCCCCAGTAAGAATGTCAAAGTCACAGGTTTCCATGGGTTTGGAGCCTCCTCTGCCCCACCACCACAGCCTGGGTGTTCCAGCACTGGAAACACCCAGCTTCTTCCTCAGACGTGTGGTTTGCTCCTGCACTAAGGCACCTTTCCCAGCATCCCCCAACGCCAGCATCCTCCCAGCAACCCAGCCCTATGCCTGCCTGCTGTGCCTGTTGTCAATACCAGAGGCACCTAAGGGACTAATGCCCTTTCTGGAGGGGCTTGGATGTCCCTTGGAGCCCCCACTGCTCTCCGGCTCCACCACTGAAGCCCATTATTCACAGAACTACACAACCATTAAGGTTGGAAGAGACCTCTAAGATTATCAAGCCCAACCATCTACCTACCACCCCCATGCCACTAAACCACATCCCTAAGTACCACATCTATACATTTCCTAAACCCCTTCAGGGATGGTGACTCCACCACCTCCCTGGGCAGCTCGTGCCAGTGCCTAACAACTCTGTCAGTGAAGAAATTTTTCCTAACATCCATTTCACAGAGAAACAAGCTCTAGCAATGGGCAGAGCCATCATGCTTGCACTGGGGTTGGAGGTGGCAGGGCCCCACTGCCAAGGTCCTTCCATCACGACAGATGCAATGCACTGGAATCCTGTCTGGGGCTGGCAGCAAGACCCATGGGGAGAGCAGCCAGGGAGCCAAGTCCCCACCGTGACTCTGCAGATCTCTGGAGGAGCTCAGCCCCAGCACCCAGCATCCTGCCCATCCCTGGCTGCCAACCCTGGAGCTGTCCCAGCCCTGGGACAGTGCACAAAAACCTGGCTTCAAATGCACTTCCTGATTTCATACTGGGCCCTGAGCAAGGGCTGGGGGCAGGCAGGGGCTGGGATGGTGGGAGCAGTGTGGGCAGCCTGCGCCTGCTCTCCTCATTAGCCTTTCTTTGTTAAACCATATCCCTCCACCACCTGCCTGTAATGCTTTAAAAATGATAGATACTAAATCTAATTTAATCTACTCATTCACCCATCACTACAGTACTAAAATAGGAATACACCTATAAAAAGAGCATCGCCAGGCAGTGTAGGCCTAAATTACAGCTATTGTGGGAAAACCAGCTTTGCAAAGCTAAAATTAATGTCAGTGTTTTCAATATATTAAAAAAAAAAAAAAGAAGAGGAAAAGGTGTTTTTTGCTGCTTTAAGGCCTGTCCTCTGTCCTCCACTGTGCAATGCTGCTGCTGCAGTGCGGGTGCTCGGCCGGAGCTGGGAGCTGCCGTGCCGGGTCCATGCCGGGTCCGTGCCGGGTCCGTGCCGGGTCTCACATCCATGTGACACATAAGCAGGGGAAGAAACCAGGTTTGAAACAAACCTGCTGCTCCAACATGCTACAATACTGCTAGGAATAGATTTGCTCCCTAAAAATATAGTATGCTAAACTTGGCAGCAGCCCTTCAGGAAAGGAATTTTCCAAGCAGCCTTTGCAGAGGCTGTTTCCCAGCGGGCTGGGTGCTGCTCAGCCCAGTCTCCCGCCTCAAGGGCTGGGCAGCACGGTGCCACTGCGGGCACTGGGGATGTCCCTGAGGAGCAGCACCTCAGCAACAGCTCTGCAGCGGGTTTCTGCCACCTGTACATCAACCTGTGCTCATGTTCAGCCCCACACGCATGTCACTGCCTGTGCCAGGGTCTGTGCCATGCTCCACAGCTGATGTTGAGCCTCAGAGCCTAGGTCTGTTCCAGGTGAGCACTGCACCTCATCCTGGAGCAATTATCTGCTCGTTTACAATTACAGTGGAGATACTTTCTAAGCAGTGACAGATTCCTCTGTTAATGAAACGAAGCCACCAAATTCTCCTTCTGTGCCCAGGTCATAGAATCACAGAATGATTTGAGTTGGAAGGAACCTTTAACAGTCATCTAGTCCAATACACCCTGCAGTGAGCAGGGACATCTTCAACTAGATCAGGTTGCTCAGAGCCCTGTCCAACCTGACCTGGAATGTTTCCAGGGATGGGGCATCTGCCACTTCTCTGGGCAACCTGGGGCAGTGTTTCACCATTGTCATTATAAAACATTTCTCCTTTAGTTTAAAACCATCACCTCGTGTCTGGTAACAAGTTTGTCCCCATCTTTCTAGGCCCCTTTAAGTACTAAAAGGCTGCAATAAGGTCTCCCTGGAGCCTTCTCTTCTCCAGGCTGAACAACCCCAACTCTCTCAGCCTGTCCTCACAGCAGAGGAGTTCCAGTCCTTAGACAGTTTTTGTGGTCCTTGCTGAGCAAGAGCTAAACATCACCACTGAGGCCCACCGAAGGACATGGTGCTCCCTCCTGCCCCACCAGTGTGGTCTGCTCTGTCATGGGTGCACACTCACCTTCCTGCCAGCCACCCTGCATCCCCTGAGAGCCCCGCTACTGCCCCTGTGCCGAAGCACATCAGGGCTGGGGGGTGATTCCTGCACAAAGCACAGCTGCACCACATTGGGGCTGTGGGAGCTGAGCTAAGCAAGCTGCAAGGTTCCCGCAGTCGCTTCAATGAGCTATCTGCACTGCCAGAGCCGCTGGCAGGCGGATTGTCCCTCGCGCGGGGCTAATCAAAGTTTTGCAGACAACTTCATTTCTTGGTCATTCCTTCAAATACCAGCACTGTCAAAAATGCAAGGGCTGGGGAGCAATGAAACACAAGTGGCCTCCTCAGGAACAAATACAGCCAATGCTAGCAAGCTCCCTGTGGGAAAGAACACGTGCTCAAAGGGCATAAGGTCAGTTACTGTGCACAGACCCTGTGGTCCTACAGCTCTTGGCCCCCCAGACTAGCTGGATGTGGGTTCCAGCAACAGAGGAGCTGGTGGCCACCACAAGCCCCTGCGGCCATGAGGCTCAGGCACCATTCATGTGTATTTGCCCATCTCAGGTCTGATGCATACATTATGCATACACACATACTCCAGACAGGGAACTGTAACCCAGGAGGTCTAAACCTTGAGCCCCCATGTCAAAACACGTTTTGGGAGAGTTGGTTAACCCTCTTTAGGCATCTCTGGCTTTGCACTGGTGAGTTGAGCTAGCTGGCCACTGTCAAACTCTGTCCACGGACGCATGCCCATGACCAGAGGCAGCACCGCTCCCTGTGCACTCCTCTGGAGCAGACATGCTGAAGCTGTGCACATCCAAAATCCAGTACGAGTTTGGGCTAAACTGTCAGGCAGGCCCATTGCTCAGCCAGGCAGGACAAGGAGTCCAGTGGCAGCATGTGTCCTCTGCCCCTTCCCAATATGACGGCTGACAGCGACGTCCCTCTGTGTGACACCTCATTGCGACACCCACCAGGAACACCCCGTCCCCAAGTGCTGGGCGCAGAACCTTAGCAAGGAACAAGCCCCAGGAAAAGGACAGAGATTTTGGCCCCTGTCGCACTCATTAGCTGGGTGAAAATCCAACTCCAAATCTCTTAATAAAACCCTCCTTCCTGGCTCGCGAGCCCAGATCTGCTGCCAAGGAGCAGGAGGCTTCTGGGAGAGTGAGGAGGAAGAGACGCTAAACACGATGGTCAAATTAAAACAAACAGGGTGATGAGGGAACCAGGAGCTGCTGGGTACAGAGCTGTGCACTGGGGAAAAGCTTTTACCCAGGGACCCCAAAATCCACTGCTGGGTACTGGCAGCAGCCCATGCATGCCAGCAACACTGCCAGCCCTGTTGCCCCCAGCCGCAGCCCCCCAAACCAGCCGGCAGAGCAGTCAATCTGTGCCAGAGCACACCATAGGGTGAACAGCATGGCCAAACCCCTTGCTGAGGTATGTGGGGATAAGAGGTAATGAGGGGATCCCAGGGGATAAGAGACGCCGGGGGACAAGGGAATCCCAGGGAGATGAGAGGATCCCAGTTGGAGAAGGCATCTCCCGTGCTGCCACCTTTCCCAACAGAGGCTCTGGGCCCTGCACTGGCTGCTGGTTTAAAGCATCCATGTGCTCCCTTCAGAGGGACAGAAAACCTCTCCAGGGACGAGTGGAGGCTCGGGGATGGTTTCTGCTCAGCAGCCAAGCAGTGGCTGCAGAGAGACTGGCAAAGCCTGGGGAAGCCGAGACCGAAATCCAGCCCCAGCTCTCCCCAGGCTCTGCCTGCAGGAGGGTGCAATAAATCATGCACCATCTTGGCTGGCCTCTGCAGCAGCCCCTGCGTGAGCCCAAGCCCCGTGTGCACCCCACAGCTACTGCTGCTCTTGTATAACCAGCAGCACCACCAGCTTTGCCAGCCCCATCTCCAGTGCTGGCTTCGGATGGAATGACGCCAGGCCTCGCCATCCCCACCACCAACGCAGCCACACTCCAGCCACAAATGTGCTCGGACACAGGCTACAGACATCCCAAGGGACTGAAACGCTCCTCAGCCCTTCCCCACTGGGGTGGGAAGGTTTGCACCCGCACTGCCTGTCCTTGGTTGCCGCGAGAGCCACGCAGGCCACGCCGAGCACCAAGCACCGTGAGGATGCTATGAATTTTTAAACTCCTGAAAGCACAAATGGAGCAGTTTGCCTGGCTGGAAGACGGGATTTCCAACGCAGCTAAGAGCCTTTTGACGAAAATGCTGCCTCTCCCAAACTGCGCTTCCTCTGGGATGATAAGCCTGGAAACTTGGCCTGCTGGGTCCAGCGTAGGACCCAAGGGACAGCACACCCTGACCAGAAGTTAAGGAGCAAACCGATGACCTGGACACCATTTGCCCAGGCTGCCCAGTCCTGGGGCTCAGCCAGACCCACCGCCCCTGAGCGTCCCTCTGGAGCACCCTCCTGTCAACAGCAAGACAAACCCACATGCACTCGACCCCATGTCCCGGCTGCAGACACACATGGCGTGAGGGCACATGCGGACAAACACGCACACATACACACACATGTGCACACGCGTGGGCATGCACAAGCTCATCACCTTCCCTTCTCCTCAGAGAAGGGCCCTTCTCCCCTGCTCAGGCCATGCAGGAGCCTCACTCCTTTATCTGAGCATCCACCATCGCCCCTCGCCTCTGCCGAACAGCACAAGCACCGAGGCAGGGACAGCGCTGGACCCGCGCCGGTGACTCTGCCTGCCGCATGCCCGTGCCTCAGTCCGCTCTCCAGCCACCTCGGCAGAGGAACCGGAGAAAACCCAACGGAATTGCGGTCGAGGACCACAAGCCATCACTGCAACACAACTCGCCGGTGCCGCGGGGCTGGTGCCGGAGAGGCCCCGCAGCCAGGGAGGAAGCAGTTAAGCTCCGACCCTCCACTGAGAAGGAACCGGCCAGAAACACGTGTGAACCAGAAAGCAAAAAAAATCCCCCGGAGAGGGTGACTTACCTGTTGGAGGTAGAGGAAGGCTGGAGGACAGGGGAGAGAGTGAGGAAGCATGCCTGAGTTGGAGACAAGGAGGCAGCCCGAGTTAGCCATGGAGCACAGCATGTGTCGACAGGTAGCCGTGAAGCTGCTGGCGGGTCCGTCCTCTTCCGCACACCGCTATCCTCGTCTTCCCGGCTCGCCCCTCGGGCTCTCCCCTCCTCGGCCGTCCCTCCCGACCCCTCGGCGCTAGTTAGGAGGGTTCATCTGCGGCAGGCCGGCTGCGCCCCGGGAGCAGCGCTCGCCCGTTCACTTCGGTGCCATTAGACACTGGCACTGAGCGCACACGGTCTGCAAAGGGTGTGTGAGCCAGAGCGGGAGCGGGGAGAGAGAAAGGAAGGGGAGGAGGAAGGGAGAGAGGGCGAGGGAGCGAAATAAAAGGGGTGGGAGTTGGAGGAGGAGGGGGAGTCCCCTGTGCATTCAGACATCAAACAGAGCTCTGTATAAAATGAAGAGAATCCGTAATGACATGAGAACAGCTGATCCCGCACTTAACCCCTCCGCCGCCGCTCGCAGATGGTTTCCCCGCCGCCCGGGCAGCCCCTTGCAGCCCCCGGCCACACGCTGCCGCACTGGGGCTGAGTGGGCAGAACCGTTTCCCTTCCCGGTGCTGGCTCCCAAGGGAAGAAGGGTCTTACCCGGAGTTTTGATGATGCAACACGGGCGCCCCGGGAAGCCGTGCTGAGCAGCCGGCACTTGCAGCCGCGCAGCCCCAGCGATGGCAGTGCCTCGCCGGGACTCCCCACGCACACACAGCCGGACACGTGCACACGCACCACGCTCTCGGTGGGAGACACACAGGCAGACAGGCAGAGCCGGGCAGGGAGCCATGCAGCAGACCCAGCCCCGCCTCCCCGGAGAGGCACAGACCTGCTCACGCCTGCAGCCCCGCAGCACGCATGGCCCCGGCAGCCACGGGCTGCGATGCGACGCTGTGGGCTCACACCTTGGCGAGCAGGGCCACCAGCCCACCGACATTCCCTGTAGAGGAGCCACAGCTTGCAGTCTCAGCGCTGCCTGCACACCCGGGCACCGGCATTTGGCCTCGCCAAGCACCAAGGGATGTGATCCCCAGGCAGGGCCTACTCCTGGCACCCTGCGAGCCCCTGTTGGCAAAGGGGTGCCTGGCACCCCGTGTGACATGGAGGGGCCCTGCCTGCAGGTGCTGGCTTCCCTGTGCTCCCCGGAATGATGGGGAACCCCTGGGCCTGCACCTCCCACCAGTAGTGGGCAGGGGCAAATCCTGGTAGTGCTCCAGGGACTTTTTGGCATTTTGGACGGCCCTGGTGGTGCTACCAGCAGCCCTGATGCATCAGCACTGCGCACACTTCTGGCACAGCTGCCATGGCAATAGCCTATGAGCCAGTGCCCACAAGGGATAACCAGCGTGGGCACACATATGTGCTCATTCAGGTCCCTGCTCCTACCTCACACCTCCTTCCATCACAGCCCTGTAGCAGCCCCAGCACCCTCTGGTGCTGCAGAGCTTGGTGCTGGCACAGGGGTCCCTGCCCCAGTACTCCACGCTGCCGGTGCTGCATCAAGCCTGACTTCAGAGCTGTGGCCAGCGATGAAGCAGCCAGGCCAGCATTGGGTTTGGGTATGGGGGAAACAAAACCTGGGCTCAGTTCAGGTTCCATCTTGGCCAAATATGATGCACAAAGGCAGGTCTGTGCCAGCAGCTGCTGATGCTCTGTCTCCGCTGGAGCCTCCAGCACACGACCAGCCCTATTTGGAGGCTGGGATTTTCCACAGTATCCCCAGACATAGCGACATGCTGCAGTGTCCTGGTACACTCGCAGTGGTTCCCGTCTCTGCTGCAGATACTCAACAGCAGCAGCGTGTGGTATGGCCAGCCCAGAGCCACCAGGCAAACCTGGTAGAAACAAACAGCTCCAGGAAATGCTGCCCAAAGGAAGCAGCGTCTTGGTCCAAGGGGGTGCCAGCCCCACCACAGGGTCCTGCTGCTGGGATGACTACATTCCAAAGGGACCGCAAGGTGCCAAATCGGGGAGGGAATGCCAGAAGAGGCTTTCCTATCATCACTGTCCCACAGTACTGGGAGTCAAAAGGAGTTTGGCAGAGGCATCTGCTACTGACAGCATCCTTCAGCCGCTGCAGGCTGCAGTGAGCTCCCATGTCCCACCACAACTGCTGGCCCTCCAGCTCCTAACGGACTGTGACAGCCCCCGACGCAGTGGCCCATGTGGCACACCTCAGTGCTCAGACCCAGGCTGCTTGGTCACCCCAGAGGGACCAGTATGTCCTCCCACTCAGGCTCGTGTGGGGAGAGGGACCCCACCAGGCACCCACAAGCCCCATAGCACTGCACAGCACCCAGGCACAGGGTGAGGGATGCCCCAGCCAAGGTGATCATAGAATCTTTTAGGTTGCAGGAGATCTTTAAGATGGGCAACTCCAAAGGCCCTGGGCTGGTTTGGCTCCACTGCAGCTCCAGCACCACTCTCAGGCAGAGGTGATAAGGGAAGGGCATGGCCTGACGCTCTGGGCTTGCAGTGCCCAATCAAGCAAACCACGTGAGGCAGGATCCGGCTCCAGGATGAGGTAATCTGCCTGTCCTCCCCCGCACCGGAGCCTGGCTCCGGCCAGGGTGACTCAAAGGCGTTCCTGGCTGGTGGCAGCGCCACGAGCCCTGGCACTGCCCGGAGCCAGCAGCTCGCATCGTGGGAAGGTCCAGGCTGGCAGCTCTGCCAGGAGCAATACACTAGGCAGATCCCATGGCCCTGGCCCTGCTGGTGCAGACCCTCCACAGCAGGAACTGGCCATATTTCCCCAGGATAAATATTCGGCAGTGGGCAAACCAGGCACAGCTCTGGGAGCTGAGGAGCATTCAAGTCTCTTCTCTCCCTCCTCCAGCCATCACTAACATCTGCCTGGCTGCAGAGATGCCCCCACAGCAGTGGGGAGCCCCTGTGGGACATTGGTACAGCAGGGTTGTACCAACCCACCAGCTGGCTCCAGAGTGGGCAATGCATCCCTGGCCACTGCTCGCTGATTTGCCTTGCTCTGGTGCTCCCAGCCAACCCAGTGATGATGCCCTGCTGTAGCTCCAGCCAATGGCACCAGTGCTGGCAGCAAGGCTGTGCTGAGGTAACCACACAGTGCCCAGGCCTGAGGAGACCTGGTCAGGGCTGCTCAGCCCCATGGAGCTGCAGCCCCAGAGGAACCCCTCCGAAACTGAAGTCTCCTGGAATGAAAGTTTATTTATCTGTTTAATTAAGATGTGTTCACAAGGCGCACAGACCCTGTTCCATCTGTCTCACTTACAGCCGCGTCCCAGTAAAATTAAACCTAATAAATATCAGACGAGGGAAAGCAAAGGGCACGTGTAAGATATATGATCAAAGGCAGAAGTTGCACAGGGCTGCAGTTCTAAGCACATCTTTCTCTCTGCCCTTCGGGGATGGGTTGGCGATGTGCTCCCATGCACAGGATGGGGCTGGCTTTCCTTCAAATCAGCACTATTTTCATTTTTTATTTATTTTAAATGAACCCTTGAGGGCTCCTTGGTTTTGTTTTCTGGAAGTGGGAGAACAACATGGCACCAGGACAGGAGCAGCCTCGGCCACTGGTCTAGTGCCCAGTGAGGTGCTAGAGCTTCAGGGCAGAGCCTGTGTTGGGAGGGCTGATGGGCATGGGCCCCCTGAACCACCAAGGGAACACACTGGGGAATCTGTGAGGTTTCATCTGCTCCCAGGAGCTGAGATGTGTTGGCCACATGTGGTGAAGAGCTGGCCCAGTGGAAGAGACCTGCTGGGAGATGCCCCTGGTGCGGCTCCCACTTCCAGGGAGAAGCCAGAATTGTCAGGCACTCAGCTCCCATCCAAGGCATGCTCACCTCCACCATTTGGAAACTTCATCCAAAAAAAATGAGGGCTCCAAGCTCTGCCCTGGCCAGGGCTCTGCCCTGAATCCTGCCTCACTGTGTGGTGCTGTGTAGACCAGCAATGCAGCATGGCTGTGGCACAGCCCATGCACCCAGGTGCCAAGGGGCCTCCATGCACATTTCACGAAGCTCTGAGCACACATTAGACCTACTGCCCCCCATGCCATGTCCAGACCCCAACCCACCCAACCTCAGGATGCAATGGGAACTCGCAGCTCCCAATACTGCAGTGCTCATGGGGATGCCATCCCACACCCCCTCCTGGCAGAGAGGGATGATGTGGCAGCCCATGGATAGGCTATAGGGATGCAATGCACGACCCTGGGAGAGCTGGATGCCCCACAGACAGCAAGTGGATGGTGTTTAATGGGACCCTCTGGCACCGTCCAGCCTGCTTCCACAGTGCAAAGCTGGAGTGTGAGCCTGGATGGTGCCACTTGGGAGAGCTGGCAAGGGAGGATGTGGGCCAGACCAAGACACAGCCACCACAGAGAGAATCAGTGAGGCTGGGTGCTCTCAGCATCCATGGGGTCAGCCTGTGAGTGCAGCACTGGCAGCACCCAGGAAGCAGGGCACCCGTCTAGTCCTCTCCTCCCACCCACTCCAGAATGGCCCCAAGCCATGGTATTCATTAATTAAAATCTCATTAGTAGTTAATCATAGACATAAAGCAATTAGACCAAGGCGCTGATGGATCCGAGATGCTGTGAAGCAAAGGCAAGGTCCCACACCCCTGCTGGTATGGCTGCAGGCTGTGTCTCCACGCTGGGCCTGTGCAGACCTCAACACTGAGAAAGGAATGAGAGCAATGATGGGCAACAGCACTGTGTGCCAGCAGGCTCTGCTCTGCTGCAGAGAAGTCCCTCTCCACCTCCGTGCCATTGCTGTGCTGCTGCTCCCTCTGCTTGAGCTCCCCCCAGGCTTTCCTGGCCCCTCTGTGCAGAAGCAACAACAGGATTCACTGGGACTGGACTGGGGTGGAGATGCCTCTCCCAGAGCGTGACAGACACTGAGGAGTGGGAGGTCATGGGGGCTGTGCAGCCTGAGCAGTGTCAGCCAGAGGTCTCCCAACTGCAGGACCTGCTGGCATAGAGCACCCAGCACCAGCACCAGCACAAACCAAAGCATTTCCTCCTGCTACCATCAGCAGCCCTGGCCATAGCACAGCTCCCAGCCCAGCCAGCTCAGCTCACCCCATTCCAGTGCCATGTGCTGCCTCAAACCCCCACACAGTCCCCCATCTTTGGAGACAGCCCCACAGCCACCTGGTTTCTTGCTCCATCTCTAAAAGACAGATGTGGTTTAAACTAACTGGAGGCATACTGGAACCCAGTATGGCTGGTATGGAGCAGCCCTACAAGGGCACAGGGACCCCAGGGAACATGGGTGGGATGTTGGGGAATATGCCCCATCTCCCCAGGGTTGTCTGGCTGAGTCTCCTCTGCAACCAGTTAAATCTCCTCTCCCTCTTCCCCTTCTCTTTCTTCCTCCTCTTCCTATGGCTCTCAAGGGGTCACTGGAGTGCCTGTCTGCTCTGAACTACCAAAGCAGCTGATTATTGTGCTGAACTTCTCCACTCTGTACCTTCCCAGCCCCCTTGCTGCTGCTGACCCAGATCTTGCCTCTGTACCTGGCCACAGAAGCCAGGAGGTCACAGTGGTGATGATGTCAGCACCTGGGTGGAACCTCATGAGGTGAGGAGGGGACCATGACCAACACATGGGCAAATTTCTGAGACAGTAGCTGTGGCAGCTGGGAGGGGAGCAGAAATGCAGAGAAAGCACATGAAAGTTTAATGGGATCTAGAGGAAAATACCACTCCACTGTAACTTTCCTTGCCTGCTGTGAGGGAAGGACAGGATGGAGGCCTGAAGACGGTTTGAGCTCTGGTCAGCACTGCCAGCACCATGCAGAGCAGAAGAGTGGCTGGGCCAGCATCTGGGGACATCCTGCTGCCCCTCATACCATTCCTCCTATGCTCTTCAATCAATATGGGAAGCTCCTCAGGACCCTTGGTGCTCTCCATGAAACAGAGCCCACACTGCAGCCATCCTAAGACATGTAGGCAGGGAAGTCAGTGTCCCCCCCCATCATCTCACATGAGCAAACAGAGCCCAGGCATGTCCTAGCAGCCATATCTGAACTCTGGGCTCATTGCAGGCCACACAGCAGGTCCCACGAGGACACACTTTACACCCATGCTTGTGCAGGACAAGCAGGAAATTGTCATCTTAGCAGCGAAGGAGCCTGGCTTCTCACCTCCAGTCAGTGTGGCCCTTCCTAAAGCCCTTTCACTTGACAAAATATTTACATGGAATGGCAATTAGGCTCCCTAGATTTAATGAGAACTAACATGCAGGCAGCAGACCCATGGCAGAACAGATGCTGCCAAGCACCTTGAGCTCACCTGTGGGCTGGGTGGGCAGTGCTGGCAGGGCTGTGGTGGGTAAACCAGCTGCACCTGCTGCTCAGGGTGCACCACACCAGAGCTGCCATGGCCATTGCAGGGCCTGGCGCAGGATGGAGGGTGATGCAAAGAATAAGCCACTGCAGATCCAGGGAGCCAAAACAGTGTATTCTCAGACCCCTTCCTTCCTCGACATCAGATCTGCTGCCCAGCAAGATGATCCCAGGAAAACACATCCCCCAAGCTGGTGCAACACTGCATGCCAGACTTCGGCAGCAGCAGCAGGCATTCAGCAGCAGCTTGTAGGGCACCAGGGCAAGGGGCAGGATGGGATGGTCAAGGCCACCCACATGGGTCAGTGCATGCCTGAGTAGGGGCAAGGGCAGGGGTGTGCCTGGTTCTGCTAGTGCCAGAACAGAGCAGTTTGGGCTTGGATGGGCTGGCAGCGAAGGCAGGTGAGGTGGGCAAAGGGGAAGCACTNCCCCCCCTGCCACACACAGACACAACTCCCTCTGCGTATTCCTGCCCATGGCCACCCTCCTGCCACACACAGACACAACTCCCTCTGCTTGCTCCCATGCCTGTGATGGAGAGACACCCGCAATGCCAAGAAATGATGCTTGGTTGCTCTGCTGAGAGCAAAGCTTTCACCTGGCAGGGCTGAGGAGGCTGCTGTGCCCTGTGCCACGCCAAGACCCCACCTTTCTGGGCTTGCTGGCTACATAGACTGTGCCAGATGGGGAAGGGAGACCTAGAGCACCCACTGCCCCAGGCAGCAAATGCATTATGGAAAGCTGTGCTCGGGGTTCCCACAGGGACAGGTGCTGCTGCCCCATGCACTGCGCTGGCTGGAGCTTGGAGAAGCCACCTGGCGCCTATGGAGCCACAAGAGAAAACTCAGGAGCAGTTTGCTTTCACAAACTCATTAAGGTCCCAGCCAGAATTAGCACCCTGGCAGGAGAAGGCTCTGTGAGCCCCAGTGGGCTCCTGACCGGTAGGGATCGGCAGCTGCACTGAGATCTCTCATGACAAAGCACCTTATGCCTGAAAGCTGCTCCCTGGAGAAACAATGAATTCACATCCTCCTCCTCCCTGTAAGCTCCTCTCCCCACATCCTCTTTCACCTGGCTCTGTCTGCTCTGCTCCTCACTCTGAAATCCAAGGGAGTTCAGCTCCCTGGAGTGTGGAATTCCTTAGGGACTGCTGCAGCTCCCTGGCCCTCTGGCAGCTCTGGGGCAGCAGGAGCAGGAGGGAGGTGGATGGAGCTGGTGCCACTGTTTAAGCTCCAGTTTGTGGGTTGAGATGCCATGGGGAGCTCATCAGGACGTTGCAGAGTCTGATGCTTAGCCCAGCTCCTGCACTGTTGAGGAGGACGTGCAGCCCTGAGAGAAGCTACCGGCACCCATCTCTGTCCCTGTTTCTGCTCCCTGTCCCAGGATAGGAGCTCACACCCACACTCAGCAACCTGGCCCTAAGCAAAGTGCTTGGATAGACCCCATCACATCCTCTCCTCCCTGCCACTGCTTAAAGCCCTTACAATGGGCAGGAAGGGTCTCAGCCAGACCCCCAACCAGCCATCCCTGTGGATGACAGCTCCACTAACACAAGGAGCCCCTGGGCCAGCCATGCCCCCTGGCTCTGGGCTCACCAGACAGAACTGTGTGGCCCCACAGGCTCCAAAGCACCTGAATAGGGACTGCAGTGCCATCGAGAGGCCTTGGGGTCTCAGAGGCCTTGGCCATCAACTTCAATCATGGGATACAAGTGTGGAGGCCACCCTGCAAGTGGTCTCTGGATCCTGGGTGGGCACTGGCAGCATACAGATCCCCAGGTGAGAGCTGCTGGCTGCTGCCCCACACCCCCCCATCACCTGAATGCCCCATTGCCACTACAGACCTGTGTCACCTCCTGGCACAGCTCCCCGGGCTAGGCTCTGGAGCCCAACACTCACCAGCCCAGCATAGCTGAGAAGGGACAAGGGGGGCAGGTATTTCTAGGCAGGTGAGGGGGCTGCTGCCTGCAGCCAGCACCAAGTCAGCACAGACCCCTGCCTGTCTCCACCACTGCCCCATCCCTCCTCAATTGCCAGGCCTACCTCCAGCATTGCATCACATCCCCTGCTCACTGCCTGGAAGCCATAGGGCAGACTTTTCCTCACTAGTGGGGGAAAACCTCTCTGGAGCCAGCAGCTCAGCTGGGAAACAACAATGGCAACAAACGACCCTGATCCTGAGCAAAACCCTGGCAGAGAGGGAAAGGAAATGCCCACCCTTGGTGGTGGTACCTACCCAAAAATACATCATCATGTTGGCCGCAGGGTGCTGAAGAGCTCCACGGGATCAGCAGGAGGGTGGTGGGCTGCTCCCTGACGCTGGCTGAGCTGGGTGCTGCTCCTCCTTGGTGGGCTCTCTCCCCTTGGGCACTCGCTGTCTGGCTCCAGCACCCAAGGCCAGCGTGGCCAGGTGCCCTGCTCACCTCCCTCTCCGGCACAACGTGGTCACTCACCGCAGGCCACCGAGCGCTTCACAGCCAGCTGCCAGTGTCCAACATGCTGCTGGGTGGGCTGGAGGGGCCCGAGGATGGACGCAGGGGCAGCCCTGGCTGGGTAGCAGGGCTGGGGCTTATTCACTCCAGGGAAAAAAATAACGGGAGAGGGAGGGATAAAAATGAAATCCTCCCTAGCGTCTTTAAGAGCAAAGAGAAGGGCGAGCATGCGAGGGGGATCTGGAGCTGCTCCCCAGCCAGGCTGCCCGGGTGCTGGGCTGGGTGCTGGGGGCAGCGGCTGTGCTCGGCACAGCGTGGGCTCCCGCGCTGACACTCGGAGGAGCCGATGTCCTGCCTCAGCATTTTTCAAGCTACCCTGTCAATAAGGGAATCGGCAGCTCTCGCGGTTAACCTGCGAGGTGCCAGCTGGCTCCCAGCATCCCCCCAGCTCCCAGTCTCTGCTTCCCGCAGGCAGGGATGCTGGGCTGGGGTCTGGCAGGCCCTGCTGGGGTGGGCTGTCTTGGGGGACCTAGCATTACCTGCTTTGTCGGAGGCAACCGGGTTGTGGCCTGAGGTGGGACAGAGCCAGCAGCCCCCAGTCCCCATGTGCAGGAGTGATGGGGACAGTCCCTGCACAAGCCCTGCAGCCCAGACTGCGGCCACCACAATCTGCACAAGTTGGGCACCCAGATGTCCCCCCATCAACACTGGGGCAGCGGCCACCCCTTGAGCCCTAGCATCGTACCACAGCAGACCCCTGGCACAGAGGCTGGACACAGACCCCATCCCACAGGGAAAAGCCATAGGACCGGCTGAGATCCCACATGGGAGGTGCAGGGAAAGTTGGCCACAGGATGGACACAAGAAGCCCTGCTCAGGCTCTGTCTGCTGCCTGGCTGCCAGGGGGCTCCTGGGATGATATGGATCTTGTCCACAGAGGGTGAGATGGACCTTGCCCAGGCAGCGAGCTCCAAACCCCTCTGCTATGTGCCGTGGGCACGGCAACTCAGCAGCAGGGCAGCTTGTCAGGCACTAAATCTCTCGTCCTCCTGGGGCATTGTTTGGTGGAGGAGAGTGAGGGGACCGTGTGCGCTGAACCAGACGCAGGAGCATGGGAATAAATAAGAATAAGGGAAGGCACAGGAGCGAGAGGGGTGGCAGATTGGTCTCTGGGGCCCAGCTGGCTCTGACATCTCCAACCCCATAATCATATTCAAAGCAGAGCCAGGCTGAGGCATTTCTCCTCCAGCACAGCAATAAAAGAAAGCAACACTCTCAATAATTCAGCACCAGGAGAGGGTGATAAAGCAGAGGAGTCACTACTGCAGGCAGCTAGGGTGAGGGGCTTCCCACTCCCTCTTATGTCTTGGTAATCAAACCCCTCTCCTCTCTCTCTGTACCCTGCATATGCAGCTCCAGCCATGGCCTGGGGCCCCACAAGCCTGCGGGACCCCCTCACTGCTGCATGGGACCAGTGCAGTGGGGTCCAGTGCAGCAGAATAGAACTCCTCCATCACCATGTAAGCTGAAACCTCGAGGGGTCACTGGAGGGAGGGGGGGGGCACCACCATCCCAGAGGCAGGGCAGGGTTGGCAGTGGGAGGTCTTCCCCAGTCCAGCTTCCTGGCCCAGTGCCATTTCACCCTCTTCTGCTCCAGAATCCCCACCTTTGCACCCATGCACACCTCTCACCCCAAGGCACCTTTGCAAACAGCACCCTGTCACTGCACAGCTCTGTCACCCCACAGCCCCATCACCCCACAGCCCAACTCTCCCATTCAGACTGGGCATTGGGGCAGCCTAGCCACAGGACACTGACCCTGCTGCTGCTTCCCTTGCACTGCTGGGCATGACTCCTCTCCAGACACAACCACGCAGCCATGACCCTGCATGCTTCAGGCACCCACAGCCCACCACGGTGGCAGGGACCAACCTGAGTGCCATGCATCCCCCCCACACACACAGCTGGACATCAGGAGGGAGAAAAGTCCTCTCTTTGGCACTGGGAGCAAGTTGCAAAGATGACAATCCAGACACAAATGCCAGAGGTAAGAGTGAGCCCTGGACCTGCAGGGAGCTCCCTGCCTGCCCAGCCCCAGCGATTCTCCGTGTCCTGCCTGTACTGCACATGCTGTGTTTTGCCAAATGGCCCAGCACAGAGCCAGCCCAAGCTCATACCCTCACTTCTGCACAGAAGCAAACCACTGTGGCACAGCAGTCCTGGCACCCTGTGTCTGCAGCCCATGCTGCTGCTGCTGACCACCACATTCCCCTCCCCAGGCTCAGACCTGCAGCCCAGCCTTCATCCTGTTAATCCTGGCTCCTGGTTTGTGCTGCCTGAGAGCCTGGCTCCCACCCAGCCTTCCCAATGCTTCTAGCAGCTTTCCCCCCACATTTCTCATGGTATCTCAGGACCCTTCTGGATCATGAACCCCTCTCAGAGGGTCACCTTCATCCTTGCTCTGCTGATGACAGAGATGAGAGTACTCCCCCCAAACATCTCTTTCCTCTGTCACTTTTGCACGGTGACAGCTCCCCAGCACCCAACATCACTGCCTCAGCCACCACCCCCTGGTCCCAGCTGCTACACAGGCACCTCTGGACCAGTGCCAGGGCATGGAGGGATGGATGCATCAGCATCCTCATCCCAGCCTCTTGTCTTATCTTTGTTCCTCTGCTTTACTGACCTATGCTGGGGGCAGCATGAGTTTGTGCTGTACTCAGCAGGACAGACCTTCGAGGGGACCTAGTTCCCCCACCCTGTGATAGAACCAGAGTCTACTGCCATGCAGCCTAGCAACACTATGTTACAATGGGAAGAAGCCATCCTCATCTGCCCAGAGGGCATGAGGCAACTGGCACTTTCAGGTGGCATGAGCCCTTGCCTGCCTGAGCTGGCTATTGACTCAGGGGACTCCATGTGACACCTCATGGCATGGGCTGCAGGACCCCAGGGGCAAACATCCCCTGCTGTGGGCAATTACTAAGTCAGAGTCAGGACCTGGGGGCTGATGCCACCCTGGCACAGATAGGTCCCCTGAAGGCTTCCCCAGGGACTGTTCCAAAGAGTCGTACAGAGCACAGACAGACAGACAGCAATGTCAGCACACACGGACAGCTCAGACACCACAGGCCTTGGCTCTCCTCACCCAGGACTCATGCCACTCATGTCAGGCCTGTGTGGGGGCTCAGTGCCTGGTGGGTGCCAGCAGCCACTGACACTGAGGAGCACGCAGCCTTCCCTGGCACATGGCTCTGCCAGAGCCATGGGCAGAGGGTGCTGCCCTGTCCCACCTGACCCCACGCAACTCGGGCAGCAGCATCCATTGCCTGCCCCTAAACATGCAGGCCCTGGCATGCAGCTTTTAGCACGAAGCCTGGAGGGACCCTGGGCCCCTGTGCAGCTGTGGGGACCCAGAAGCCACTGCCTGAGCCCCAAAGCAGCCCCTCACCTCTCCAGCCCATCAGAAACCAATGCTCTCGTACCTTTTATTCAGGCCAGCTCCTCCTGTGGTGCTCGTGCTGGGCTCTCTAAGAAAAGACAAGAAAGAGGAGGAAGAATTAAAATCAATGATCATCATCACTAACCCACTTACAGTCAAAGCCATTTGCTCATTGACTGGCAAAACGTTCGAATGGGAGTACAAACGTGAGCGTTAGCTCCCAGGGTGTGCTGGGAAACCTGCCCTGGTTAAGAGCTGGCAGCCCAGGGCAGCTGAGTCCCAGCATCCCCTGCCCACACTGTGCACAGGGCTACAGGGGCAGGGCCCCTGCCTCTAGCTCTGCCAGCACACCCCAAACTTGTCCCACCTCCTATGGACTATGGGTCTCTAGCAAGTGCAGCCCTGGGCCCACACACAGCCCACAGCTCAGCAAGGTTGGGTAGGACACAGCTGCTGCCAAAGCACTGGACACACAGACCCAAGCCTTCTGCTCATCTTGGATCCAAGGATGTGCCTGCATTTCTGCCTCCCAGCAGTGCCCATTCCTGCCCCATGCTCCTGAGAGGAACAAGCCCTGCAGCACATGGCTCTGCCACTGCCATCCTGCCTCCTTCTCAGGCACTTCTTGGAGAACATAGCCAAATTTCAAAGAAAACTTCCTGAAAGCTGCACTTCAACTAATTGGCTTCTGCAACATTGCCAACGCCAACGTTCATAAATCATGTCAGACCCTCAAAAATAACGAGAACAGCTTATACATCACAGGAGGTTTTTTAACAAGACTAAGCAAGGGTTCTTGCTGTTTGTTAGCCTCTTCTCTGGGGTCCTGGGGGTGTTGAGTCCCATAGCCTCTCCTCGCCTGCCAAGCAACAGCTCTGCTTGCAAATGCCAGAGCTGCAAAGTCTCCCTCACCCCCTGCCCCAGAAGGCAGCACAAGGCAGCCCTAGGTGCACAAGTGTAGGTGTAGGGACCCTGTGCTCATGACTGGGTGAGCAGATGCTGCTCTGAACCCACAACTGGGTCCCTGTGAGAGCATTCACCTTGGCTGGGTCCCTGAGGGAGCGTGGCCTACAGCCAGTCCAGGGGCCCAGCCACACACGGCAGTGGCTCTGGAAGATGGGAGCTGGTTCCCAGGCTCTTCTGTTAGCAAACACGGCTCTCAGCTGCACAGCAGGATAATCAATTATGGTAATTCCTGCCTCAATGAATCAGATTCATGGAGGAGCACAGCTCATTAGGCTGGTGCTGACTTCCATTAGTGCTCTTATGATAAAAACCCTCCAGAAAGCTCTCACCCAGCCAGACACATCTCCAGGCTTGGGGTCTCCCTGCCCTGGTCCCCCACGTCAGGTCAGGCTCAGCTGTGGGACATGAGTGCCCTTATAAAGTTGGTTGGAAACTGCTCGGTCCCCAGGAGCAAAGGGACACCCTGCACAGCCACAGGCCCAGCACAGCCTCCCTTCCTGCCTTGGTCTTCCTCGGCTTGGCCAAGAAAGCTCTCGCCAGGATCCCCAGCTGGGGCAGGCAGGAGACAGCAGAGTGAGAGCACAGAACTCCAGCGTGTGCTACAGTCAGTTTGAGTGTGCTGGGAACCCAGGCAGCCTCTTTGGCAATGAAGAATTGGAGGAGGCTCGCTGTCCTCAGGGAGGCATGGCAATGGGTAAAATCTCCTTTCCCAAACATATTTCCCAAGGAAGGTGCCTTCTGAGAAACTTCCCCACAGCAGTTTGGGGCCTTGGCAGCCAGGATGTGCTGTGCTTGCCCAGGGAGTTCACAGAGCCCAGCACCAGCCCAGGCAACAACCTCAGGTGGTCCCAGACACCACAGGGACCTGGATGTTCAGCCAAACCCTCCCTGTGCTGCTGCATGCACTGAAGCAGGAGAGCATTGATGGGAGGTGGGCTAGGAACAGCTCAGGGCTCTGGGTCATTGGGGTCAGAGTTACTGGGGGATCTTGCTCCTGGCCCTGCTGTTCTGGCAAAGCTCCAGGATGGTGGGCTCCAGCTGGAACCCCAAGCAGCCTGGCAGGGAGCTGCATCCACAACAGGTGAGCCCAGATCACAAGCAAAACCCTTCACAGGTAAAACCTCTCCAATGAAAAGTAGGGTGCCTGCAGGGCCCCCCTTGGAAACACAACCTGTGTCACCTGGACCAACAATTGCATAGACCAACTACCCATCCCCACTTTGCAACCATGGGACAAAGCCTGGGCCAGCCACCCCACTCTGCTTTGCTGGCAAACTTTCTTAGGAGTTTTTGAAAGTACATTTTGACTCTCCACCCCCCCTTTCCTTCACCAAAAAATCCTAAATTAATTTTGCTTTTAATTAAATTCATTAGCAAAGATTATCTGGCTGAGGAAAAATAATATCCTGCCCCTCCCCCAGCAGCCCTCTCTATTTATATCCCCTATATACATAAGCAGCAGCGAATATTTCTTTATGGGCCATTAAAGGTTTAATGTTTAATTTATAACCACGTTCTCTGGCGGGCAGGATGGCCAGGCACAATGTCAACACTTTTAATTAAATGAGAAGGATTTCTTTCTTTTTTTTTTTTAAACTAAGAAAGATAAAACACACTGTTCCCAGCAGCTCCTGGAGGTGTGGGGCAGGGGCATGGGGCTGACTCCCACAGTGCAGCTCTTGGGATGTGTCTCTGTTTGGCTCTGCCCAGCTGCCAAGCCAGGGTTGGATCATGCTGCCAGCCAAGAGCTGGCATCTCCTGATGCTCAGGCAGTGCCCAGAGGAGTCCTGGCTCTCACAGCAGGACTGGGTGAGGGATCATCACCAGGATGGCTTTGGGGCTGAGTAACCATTCTGGAGAGTCACACATAGAATCATAGAGCCTGATAGCAGGTTGGAAGGGACCTCTGGAGATCATCTAGTCCAAGCACCCTGCTAAAGTATGGTAACTCAGAGCAAGTTGCCCAGGTTCATGTCCATGTGGGTTTGGAATCTCTCCAGAGAAGGAGACTCAACAGCCTCTTTGGGCACCCTCAAAGGAAAGAACTTTTTCCTCATGTTCAAGTGGAACCTCTTGTGTCCCAGTTTGTGCCCATTGCCCCTTGTCCTGTTGCTGAACACCACTGAAAAGAGACTAGCTCCATCTTCTTGACCCCCCAACCTTTAGATACTGATCAGCATGGAGCAGCTCCCCTCTGGCTCTGCTCTTCTCCAGGCTAACCAGCCCCAGGGCTCTCAGACTTTCCTCTTCACAGAGATGCTCCAGAGCCCTCAGCATGTTCATAGCCTCTGCTGGACTCTCTGCAGTGGTTTCTTGTCTCTCTTAAACTGAGGAGCCCAGAACTTGACACAATACTCCAGATGTGGCCTCTCTGGAACAGAGGAGAGGGGGAGGACAACCTACCTCAGCCTGCTGGCCACACTTGTTAATGCACCTCAGGATACCATTGCCCTTCTTGGCTACACGAGCACATTGCTGGCTCACGGTGAACTTGTTGTCCACCAGGACTCTGTAGAGCTGCTTTCCAGTGGCTCCAGCCCAGAATGTGCAGTCACTTCTTGGGGATGGTGACAACACACATAGAATCACAGAATCAAAGAATGGTTTGGAAGGGACCTCTGGAGCTCATCTAGTCCAACCCCCCTGCAGTGGCCAGGGACATCCCCTTCTAGGTCAGGTTGCCCAGAGCCCTGGCAAGCCTCACCTGGAATGCCTCCAGGGATGGGAACTCAACCACCTCCCTGGGCAACCTGGGCCAGTGTTCCACCACCCTTGTGGGGAGCAACTTCTTTCTAATGTCCAGTTTAAATCTACTCTTCTCCAATTTAAAACCATTGCCCCTTGTCCTTTCCCTGCAGGCCTTTGCAAACAGGCCCTCTGCAGCCTGCTTGGAAGTTCCCTTTAGGTACTGGAAGGTCACTAGTAGGTCCCCTGAAGCCTTCTCTTCTCCAGGCTGAACAATCCCAGCTCCCTCAGCCTGTCCTCATAGCAGAGGTGTTCCAGCTCCTGAGCATTCTCGTGGCCTCCTCTGCAGTTCTTGCAGCATCACGGAGTCATAGAATTGTTTTGGTTGGAAAAGACCTTTAAGAAGATCATCAAGTTCAACTGTTACCCTAAAACTGCCAGGTCACCACTAAACCTTGTCTCTCAGACATCTTTTCAATCCCTCCAAGGATGGTGATTCCACCACTGCCCTATGCAGCCTGTGCCAGGCCTGTTTGACAGCTCTTTCAGGGAAGAAACCTTTCCTAATATCCAGTATCCTAATATCCATTGCCACCTCCCTGCTCCCAGCACGGCATATTCCTGAGGAGGACAAAGTCCTTTTGACACATATATCACCCATGAAACCTGCTGGCAGAGTCACATGGCACCCACGTGCATGGCAGGCACTGCCAGAGGAGTCTGGCATTCCCAGCTCAGTGATGTTGGCATCACTCTCCTTGTACCACCCCACATCAGACACAGGGATATGGGAGCAAAATGGGAGTGTGTCCAGCCACAGAGCTGGCCAGCACAGGCTGGGCACCTCTCAGGCCCCCAGGGCTCTCCCTGCAGTGGCAGCCTCAGCTCTTGGCAGCAGGAGAGCAGAGCCCTTCCTGCCTGGAAACCACAGAAGGGCGGCTCTGAGGAGGCAGGTTCCCATTAATGGAGTATTTTATCTTACAGGAGAGATTAAATCTCTGTACAGAGAAGCACAAAACAGCTGAATCAGCAGCTGGCTGGGGGGCAGCAGGTTCAGCCATAAGCATTTGGCTCCAGCACAATATTTCAGTGCTTCACCCTCCTGCAGCCAAGCATTGTCCAGCCTCGAGCAGGCAGCACGCACCCCACACACCCTGGGGGTGGCTGGGACCAGCTCCAGCACCCTCAGACTACCTTGCAGTCCCACGCCAGTCCTCTGCTGTGGTGCCATGAGCCAAGCACCCTGTGGCACCAGTGAGCTGCCTTCCTCCCTCCTTTCCTCCTTCGTCACCCTTGGCACAGCACGGATGGGTTGGCAGGAGGGGTCCCAGTGCTCCTGGCCAACACATCCCATTGGACTCTGGACTTCATCCTGAGCACAGCCCTTGGCTGGCAGTGCAGGTCCCAGAGGGCTCTGCTGCCCAACACCTGCCTACCCCAGGATGGGTGCCTCTTGCAAAGCCATGCTTGTGTCTGTGCTTCCATGGACATGATTGTCATGTCCAGTGTGGGTCTGCATCGGCTAAGAAGCCAAGTAAGAGGCAGAGAGGCCACTTGGTGCTCGTGCACAAGAGGAGTCAGTGTGTGAGGGCTGGCCACCACTGTTGTGAGCCAGGGAACAGAGTGGTGATGGCACTGTGCCGCTCACTAAAAGCATGAGTGTCACTAAATCAATAATTCATTTACTTTAATGAGATAAGTACTTTGAAAACTAATTGCAAACCTGCTCCATTTACTCCAACCCGTTATAGCCTTTAATGTAAATGGCAGAGATGCTGCTGGAGGAAGGGGAAGGGCTTTTGGTGGGAGATAGTGCATTGTCCTTCCCCTTTCTTCTAAGAAAGAGAAATATCAGTCATAAACAGGCAGTAACACTGTGCAGAAGTGCTAATGACGTGGTGAGAGGAGCACCTAGCCTGCCCTCCTAGGGCCACTGCTGTCTTTCTGCACATGCTGCCACTATGGAGGGGTCTGCCACCCCCAAAGGACTGTCACCAGCACCAGGGAGACAATGGAGGGGCAGAAAATACACCCAGCACGCAGGAGGTGTGAGCTCCAGTGGCTGGGATCAGCTCAGCCCTGGGCTGTGATCAGTTGGTGTGTAATTAGCAAAGCTGATGGGCCACCAGGCCATGAGAGAAACCACATCCGGAGCCCTGACTCAACTGTGGTGAGGAGCACTTCCCCAGCCCTGCCCCAGGAGCACCAGGGCACACAGCTCTGCCTTAAGCAAGATCCACCTGGTGCTGCCCATCCTGGCTTTAAGATGATGGAGAAGATGGGCCAGTAGAGGGGATGGAACAGCAGATGGGATGGGGCAGCAGATGGGATGGGCATCACTCTTCCTTGGGCAGCAGAGCCCTCAGCTGGACCCAAGCTGGCTGCACACACACTGCAGGTGGTGGCTGTAACAATGCACAGCTCGTTATGAACCTCACCATATCGCTGGCACAGCATCCTTCAGTGCCAGCAGGCAGCTGCCAGCTCCTCCCGCCTCAGCAGGAGCTGCCTCTTCCCACCTCTCCAGCACCCAGCAGCCAGAGAGGGCAGAGGCACAGCCCCACATGCCCAGGGAGCAGGGGAGGGCAGGGGTATCCTGCAGGGCCCCAGCACCATTGCTGAAAAGCAGAGAGCAGCTGCCAGCAGTGATGCTGACGTGTTCCTGAACGGCAGCCGAAGTGGGAGCTGGACACCAAGGGCTCTCTTCTCACTTGCTGGAGCAAATGGCAGGTCATAAAAAGGAACTATGACAGAAGAGAAAATGTTCCAGAGTCCACAAGGACCAGTCCAGGGTAAATCCATCTGCTCAGCAATTTAGCTTGAAAATCCTTTCCAATCATCTGTGCTGTGAGCCTTTCACCCCCAATCCTGGGGCTCTGGGCAGAGCTTTTCCCACTCTGGCAGCTGCTGGCAGCTCATGTGGGGCCTCAGTGCTTGGAGATCCCATGGTACCTCCAGCAGGGACGTGCAAGGACTGCCCCTTGCGGTGTGCCTTAGCCAAGCCCACGCTCCAGGGAGCCTCTTGCTGGCACTGCCTCAGTTGGTGGCAACAGGAGACACAAACCATGTGTCCCTGGGCAGGAGAGATGCTGTCTGGGTGAGCAGCAAGCAGGACCCTGGGCAGAGGGCAGGCAGGTCTGGATGGAGGGATTAACAGTGGCACCTGAGCTGCACCATCCCTCCCAGGGACCCAGATCCACTGCACCATTTGCAGGAGGGCTCTCAGGAAGCCCAAATGCCACCCAAAGCTCTGTGTCTGGCCCTGCAATGCACAGACCTTGGCAAAGGCAGGGAGGTGGCACCCCAGCAGCCAGCCCCAGATGAGGAGGGCTGGATTGATCCTTGCCTGGCAGAGGACTCAGCACAGCTCAGCCTCTCGCTGCTGCCACAGTGTGAACAGCCCCAGAGCTGTCCCTGCAGGCATCCCTGTGAATCCCACCTCAGCCACTCCTGTCTCACGGAAAATCAATGGCAAGCATCTCAATTAATCACACCGGGGGCAAATTGATTAGGAGCCTAAATAAGGTCAACATGGTTGTCTGCTTATAGGGTAGGACCCCTTAATCATCATTTTATCTGCAACGGGCTGCGGAACCTGCAATCACACTGGCTTTGGGAGTGTGGGGGGATGTTTCACTTATCTCCTGCAATTGCTGGGGCCAGTGGAATGGGAGCCTTGGCTCTGCCATAACAGAGCTAAATTCCAGCACGCAGCAGCTGCCCAGCCACAGGCAGCTATAAGACCTGTGCTGAGACCCCGTGGCCCACTGAGCCCAGCTGCCTCCTCTGATTCACAGGCACACAAAAGCAATTAAGTGCTGCTGCTCTAGGTGCAGTACATTCCCTCCTGACCCCAAACCCAACAGCTTAGGCTGGAGATTTGATTAGCCCTGTCATTATCTTAGATTGCATACCTGAAAATATTGTTAGTGGTTACAATGGCATTGAACCTTTGCAGAAACCCAGCCACAGGTCTCCTCTCAGCTGCCCTCGGCATCAGGAAGTCCCCAGGGGCTGCTTCTCTGCTCCTGGAAGTGCTGTGCTCTTGACTCTGCAAAACCTGCTGCTCTTGGTGTGGAACACAGCCCACTGCTCGAGAGCCCAGAGGTGTCACAGCCTGCTCTGTCTCCTCTCCTTTAGCATGGGACAGGGTATTTCATATGGTCCCATTTCCCTGACAGATATTAGCACAGCAAGAAGCACCATGGGATGGGGTTGAGACTCCTGGTTGCACCAGGGACCACCCCAGGGCAGTAGGGTGGATGTAGAGGGTTGCCAGACTACCCCAGCACCCACATCCCAGGGGCACCTGCTGCATCCCCATTGCCTGCCACAGCTCACAGCCCAGGCCCTTCTCAGCCTGAAGGCTGGAGGGGGCACAGCAGCCTTGGCAAGTGGGTAAGGAGCTCTCCAGCCCCACGCTACCAGGGCTGCTGGTGGAGCATAGGACAGAGGAATGCAGAGCTGGCAGAGTTTGTCCTCCCTGCAGGTCACTGGGCAGCTGGACACTACAACCCTAAATACAGCAGACAATTCCTTCCCACTCTGGTTTTGAGAGCAAAAAGCACCCCAGGGCAGTGCAGGCAGAGCCCCTGTGGCAGAGCACCCCCAGCACACTCTTTGGAGGAGTGCACCCTCAGCTCATTGTGGGCTGATAACACAGTTTGCTTAGATCCATAAAATCACAGAATCATTCTGGTTTGAAAAGACCTTTAAGATCATCAAGTCCAACTGTTCACCAGCACTGCCAAGTTGCCACTAAACCATGTCCCTCAGCACCACAACTACATGTCTTTTCAATCCCTCCAGGTATGATGACTCCACCACTTCCCTGAGCAGCCTGTGCCAGGACTTGGCAACCCTTTCAGAGAAGAAATTTTTCCTAATGTCCTACCCAAACCTCCCCTGGCACAACTTGAAGCTGTTTCCTCTTGTTCCTTGGGAGAAGAGACCAACCCCATCTCGCTCCAACCTCCTTTCAGGGAGTTGTAGAGAGTGAGAAGGTCTCCCCTGAGCCTCCTTTCCTCCAGACTAAACAACTCCAATTCTCTCAGCTGTTCCTCACAAGACTTGTGCTCTAGACCTTTCACCAGCTTTATTCCCCTTCTTTGGACATGCTCCAGCACCTCAATGTCCTTCTTGTAGTGAGTGGACTACCAGAGGGGGACTATTGGCTGTTTTGCCAACAAACTTTCCAATTGTAAGTGAAATCAACTCCGCTGGGTGTTTGCCTCAGTCAGGAGCAGGATGGGCTCCTCTGCTCCCTAATGATGCTCTGGACAAGGTAACTGCAAGCCATGGGTGTGGGGGACAGAGCATCCTCCTGTTCCCCATGAGCTGCTGTGCACTGCCCACAGCCCCTCTGGCACTGGTACCACCCCTCACCTTATCCACACACCACAGCCCCAGCAACACACTGTTCCCTTCTCTTGTAAATACAGTTATAAATATTATAATTTGGTTTAATATTTAATATAGGCAGGTTAAATAAGCATTCCCAGCCCCATAAATAATCATTAACGGAAGATTCTAATTGTGCTGTTGGGATCCTGCTTCATGACTTATTTAGAGGGCAGACACTACTCCCATCCCCAGCTCCTCCGTACACCATAAATTAACCTGTGGCTCAACCTCTTTAGTGAGAACCTGATGGGACATGACAAAAGGAGACAGCTCCACTCTGGGGGTGACCACTGCTGAGATGGCTTGGTGTGGAGCAAGGGAAGGATATGGCAGCCAGCGGGATGGCCAGGACTGAGCTGGCAGGGACAGGAGGACCAGAGCTGCTGGAGGAGCCCATGGGAATACCAAGCAGTCGTCAGCGGGGTTATACCATGGAAGAAGAGCCATGTTCATTAGGGTGTCCTCGGCTATGGACACTCTGGGTGAGCCCCAGAGCAGAGGTAGGTGCGAGAGGCAGCTCAGCCCCTGCTGCTCCTGGGCTACGTCACCAGAGCCACGGGGACACAAAATGCAGCAGGGCGAGCGGAGGACACGGGAGGCTTTTATCCTAAATACAAACCTACTTAAAATTGATTGGAAACAATAGCAAAAAAAATAAAAAATAAAAGAAACAAAAAACCCCAAACCATCACAAACCCAGAGCGCATGGGGAATTGGCCAGGGGCGAGCATTTTGAAAGAGCAGGAGAGCTGAGACACAGAGGACAACTAAAGTGCAGGAAAACCTCCATGTAAGAGTGTTTTCCCCTCAAGGGATGCGTTGATGCATTGCTTTAAAAAAAGGGCTTGGTGGTTTGGTTTTTTTTCTCTCTCTGTAGCTTAATTTCATCTTGAAATGAAAAACTACAAAAGTAAATGGAAAGAGCCCTCTCCACTGTGGCTGGGCAGCTGTCTCACCACTGCTGGGTTAGTTCCGCTGGAAACCAATGGCCCTCTGCTCCGTGCCTGGGCAGGGATGTCCTCCTGAGCTGGGGGAGCAGATCTGCATGCCCAGCTCTGGATGGACATGCTGCCACAGCCTGGGAGGAGCAGGGACACTGATACTAGGGAAACCTGGATGTTTTCTTGCTCCTCAGGTACCTTAAGCTGCTCCTGCTCACCTGCCCAGGGCTCCCCACTGAAGTGGTCAGGATGGTCCAGGGTTCTGTCCCCAGATGTCCCTCCAGCTGCATGGGTGGTGGTTCAGGGCAGCCCCCCAGGGTGGGCATTCCTGTGGCTCTCCTCCCATCCCCCCAAAAGAGCACTGCTTGCGGTGAGCAGGTTAGCATCGATCCCTCTGGCTGGGATTGACTTTCCATCGAGGGAGCGTGCTGGGGCAGGGACTGAGCTGGGAGGAAGCCTGGAGTTTCCATTTCATCTCCACACTAGTTTCTCCTGCTCAAGTTGGTGCATTAATCGAAGAGCTTGGCCAAGTATTAATGCTAATGAAGCAGCAGCAGCGCAGCTCTAGCGGCACTGAGCACCAGTGCCAAGGGCAGAGGTGAGGGGGGGCCCAGCCCCTCCAACGGGCTTCTGCCTGCCAGGGGAGGGGGCATGGAGCTGGGGACAGTGTCTGAGCACAGTGTCACTGCCAGCTGTGCACTAAAGCCTGAGGCAGGCAGGCAGCCACAGACTCCAACCGTCAGTGAGAGGGGCTCAGGACCCCTCAGTTAGCATCTCCAGTGGGTCCCACAGAACACATAGCATCATGATGTCAGACACAGGATGCTTACAGGTGTCAGATTGATGTACAGGCATGTTTTCCAGCCCACCCCCTGTTCATTATCAGCAGCAGCTCAGATCCTCACAAAGCTGGCTGGAAGGAGAGGAGTGTCATGGGCCAGGAGCACAGAGAGAACCCCAGCCCCATAGAGGCACTCTGCAGAGCAGGCATGTGGGACCCTGAGGAGACAGCCCCTCCAGAGCAGTTCTCAGTGCCTCTGGCATGTTTGTTCCTGCTCAGACCAGCACATTCCCCTTGCCAGAGCCAGGGACCCCCCCTAAGACACATGTGCATAGGGTGGCTGCAGCCAGTGCCAGCCCCAACTCTGGGCTGCAACTCTAAGGAAAATGGTGTATTTTATCTTTATGTGTCAGGATTTATATAAAAAGGGGATAGTTCAGCTCTAAATGTAATGAGATGGAAGAACAGCCCTCCAGTGGCTTCCTCCAGCTAGCACGGCACCAATAACATCGATTGGTAAAAATAACTAATAAGCCTGGCCCAGCATGGCTCCTCCTCACACAGGGTGCCAAACCCACCCCTCTGCACACTGAGTCCAGCTCCCCCTGGTAGGGGGAGGATGAGGATAGGCACAGCCCCCTCAGCACAGGAGGATTATGGTTCCCTGTCATTGGAGGGACAGGGTGAGCAGAGGGGACCATCGTGCACAAACCCTGGGCTCAGGCCTGGCAGGAGGGAAAAGACAGGAGAGGAGCAAGAGGAGATGATGCTGGGAGAGGAGTAAGGCAGGTGGATGTTAATAGAAGCAGAAGCTTCCTTTTCAGAGTCAGAAAATACCTCCTGTATCCATAGCCACCAGATCAGGGCCTCACTTGGACTGGTCCTGTCCCAGTATTGCTGGGTCTCTCCCAGCCTCCCCAAACTACTTAGAGTGGAGCCACAGGCACTCGCTCCACAGGAGATGGAGAAGGATGAGAGTGGAGAATCTGCATATTTGTGACTATTGCCCATTTCAGCACACACAGACATGCCAGGCCAGGGGTTAACTCCATGCAGAGCCATCACCTGGAACTTTAAATGTCACGAAACCACCACAAGACACAGTCCCTTCAGGTGTTGGAAATGAATGACAGGCAATGGTAAAGTCCTCATGTCCAATTTCTCCAATCCCTGCCTTTTCTATTATTGCACATTCCCTAAAAAGCACAGGGACACACTTCTGCCTCCCCCAGCATAGCAAAGGCAAAAGCTGTATGTCTGCTGGGACCACCCAGGATCATCCAGCCAGGTAATTGCAGCATGGCACAATGTTCTCCCATCTCCTTCCATCTTGCTGAGCTTCCCAGAAAGGGAACAAAAACCAAAGAGGGAGGAAAACAATAAAACACCAGCCAGCAGTTAAGGAGAGAGAGTTATTTAGTCTGTTGGAAATGAGTCTAACTTAATAGAGAAGAAATAGTGTTTTAAAATTAACAACATAAATGTCAGCCCTGATCATGGGGATATTAAACTATACAGTTATTTGACTGCCTTCTGCAAAGTTACCTCTCTTGTACATGGCTGGAGTCAGAGCAAGCATCTGCATCAGAGTGGCTCCAAAAGCCACTGCCCTTACCCAAAGGCAGCACCAGCACATCTCAAACCACTTCCTCAGGCCAGTACTGACATGCTGCTTGACTGCTCTGCAAACCAGCCACCCATGGGTGCACCATGCCAGGCAGCTGCTTCGTGGGGCAGCAGCCACCCAGTCACCCACCATCACAACCCATCATGTGCAACCTGCCAGCCACAGACACGGCCTGCAGGGTCCTGGGTCCTCCCTGTGCTCATGGAGCCCTCAGCCAGGCAAGCAAAGGGCACAGGCTGGCAGTTCCAGTGCCTGAGCAGCAGCACTCAGTCCCTCCAGCACTGAAAAAGCCCTTAAAACCCATCCAGGAGCAGAGAAACACACACTGTTCCTGTAAAAGTAATTTTAAACCCCCAAAGACTCCTGTCCTGATGTTGGCAGGGACTCTGCCAGAACCTGCCATTGAAAACAAATTAGTCCCTGGAGCACAGTCCTCTGCAAGCGAGGTCACTGCGGCGAGCGAGCGGGTCGCTCTGCTGCCGTGGTGAGCATCAAGGCAAGCATCACAGCTCCTGCCACCTCTGCCCCAGAAAAAACATCTCCCAAAACCCTGCAGGAGCCAGTGCAGGTGCCTAGGGGACCAATGGCCTCAGGGAGCACATGTGTACACGTGTGACAAGGAGGGGTGGGCAGTAGGAGGGAGTGCACACGTGTGGATGGGGCAGTGTGTGCAGCATGGTGAGAGCACAGTTATTTGTAAATAATCCTTAATTAATGAGATTCTCAGTAATAGATGGTTCAGTGTTATTCCAGGCAGGGACCACAGCAATCTCCATTCTTCCACTTTTCAATTATGTCTTCAGGGAGGGAAGTAGAAACTGGCCAGGGTGAATTAGAGAGACTTTTGTCACGTTTAATATCAATTCATTTTGCAGACTGCTGACGCAGCGGGATTTCACAGCTCGGAATTTATGTTCTTTTGAGAGACATGCGCAAAAAAAAAAGGGGGAAAAAATACCCTGCCATCAGCACAAAAACATAAACTCTACTGGGAAGTAGCGAGGGTCCAGAGGGACCCCACAGGGAACCCCCCAGGGAGCAGAGCTCAGCACAACTCGGTCTGCAGCACCAAGTTCCTTGCCTTCAGGAGGAGCACACCAAAGGCTCCCAGGAGACCAGAGCTGCCCCTTGGCCAGAATGCCCGTGGGTCACAGCCACCAGCTCCAGGGTCCCTGCCCACAGCACTCCTGCCCTCAAGCAGAGGCACTGGCAATACAGGAGCCGTTGTTACCCAGTGGTACTTGGCCCCAGGGGGGTTTTATGCAAAATGACACACAATACAAATGACTGTTGTAAACAGAGAGTTTAATAAAGGGCTGTGTGCGAATTTACAGCCTCCCCAAGGATAATTAAAATTATTTATCTACTTACCTAGCTAGCCGCTGGAGCAGTCTATTAATTATTATCTATTATACAGGGCCTGCTTTGCATGCTGCCAGTGTGTCGCCTGCCACCACCATCTCACATGGACACACTACAGCATGGGGAGAGCTGTGGGCAGTGCTGCCAGCCAGCAGGGCTAGGCTCCCTGGGCCCCTCAGAAGCCTTCTGGGAGCATGGGGCATTTGTGCCTCAGGAATGGGTGTTTGCACACCAGTGTAGCCCAGCCCTGGGGCTGGGAGCAGAGGAGGAATGGTGGAATCATTTACATTGGAAAAGGTTTTTGAGATCATCAAGTCCAAATGTCACACTGTCAAGTGACTGCTAAACCATGTCCCTTAGCATCACATCTACAGCCTTGAGTCTATGTGTGGGGTGAGATGATGTTCTCCCAGTCCAGCTTGGGCACCATACAGCCACATGCACCAGAGGACAGGTGGATGGAGATGCCATCAGTATCCCCCATGGCACATAGCCCCTTGGGTACAGGATCCACTGCTCCACTGCTGCCTGCCAAGAGTCCTGGTGGCAGTGGGTGCTTCATGGCACCAAGCACCAGCACAGCAGGCTCATGAGGAAAGGCAAAAGCACATCACTGGTGCCCAGTGCCAGCAAGAGGAGCAGCGGCCGTCCCGCAGCCTGGTGCAGTGCTACCTGCTCCTCTCTATCTATTAGCGTGACAGAGCAATCATCAGTCTAGAGGCACTGGGATCCCCCAGCTCCTCTCTGCACATAAAAAGACCTCAGGGGGCACCAGTGTGCGGATACTTAACATTGTTTTATTAGCTTAATAAACCTAGCCGATGCTGCCTGAATCTCCAAACTGACTGTGAACCCTCCTCACCGCAGGAGCAGGGAGAGCTGCCATGGCACGGGCTGTCAGCACAGTTCCTGTGGCCTGCCTGGCATCAGGGTATGGCCCTAACAGCCCATGGGGCCCAGAACAGCTTGCCAGTAGTGGAGGATCCAGCTGCTCATCAGCACCACAGGCACAGTAAGCTGTCAGCTCCCACCACTGTGCCATTCATCACCGTGGCAATTGCTCATCCTGCCCAGCTCCCAGTACTGCCCTTGGCAGTCCCAAAGCCAGCATGAGCAAAGGCTGTGGTGGCACCCGGCGCTGCTGCCAGCACTGGCACTACCAAAGTCCTCTACAGTCCCCAGGGACGTGCTGGGACAGGCTGTGACCTCCTCCCCTCAGCTGACTGAGCTCTGGCAGGTCCAACCCTGAGCACAGAGGTGCCAGCTGGTGGCACAGGGCAGGATGGCCCCAGGGGTTGGTGGCAGCTCAGCAGAGGAGCGTGTTGTCCTCCAGCAGCTGCCAAGGCTGCACCGGCTGCACATGCCTGCTCGAGCATAGAGAGGCTCTGTCATTAGGGGCTGGAAGCCGTTAGCAGGCTGCTGGGTTGTTTTAATCTGCTGGGGTGTGTGGCTGGCAGTGAGGGGCTCCTCTCCCTCAGCCCTGTGGTTCCCGGCTCACGGCGGTGCCTGCTTTGCTTTGATCCCATACAGTTACACTTCCAGTCTCACAATCTAATAAAAGCCGCGTGATCAAATTCCAGGTCATTACTCAAGGAAAGAGACCCCTCCACAGCCGCCAGCAAGAGCTTCAAACCAATTAAAGCGAGCCTGGTGCTGCTGCCTGCTGCCTGCCACGCGCAGGTCTCGGTGGGCCCTGGCTTGCAATAAGCAAGATGCAAAAATGTTAATGGAAGCGCTTAAAGGCCATGCCAAGGGGATTCTTGTAAATAAGGGCACTCGGCAAGGCGGGGGCAGCTTCTCGGGCTCGGCTGCAAGGCAGCACCGATAAAAGGCAGCTCTGAATCAGTCTAGGACAGCCTTCCGGGAGAAAAGCTCAAGTGTTTCCACCTAAAACCCTTGGTGAGCATCCTGCCTGCAGGCAGTCCAAGGTGGAGAATGAGTGGAGCAAGGGGCCAGGTTCTTGGCCCCAGGTCTGCTTTCCTGCTCACTCCTGGGACCACTAACATGAGGAGAAATCTCACCACGGGAGAGGGGTTGGTGACCATCACCATGCAAGGGGCAAGGTCCTCAGCACCAGCAGAGGGAATCCAAGCCCAGTTCCAGGCCAGCACACTGCAATCCACCTGCTGCCCACATCCCCTGGCACTCAGAGGCACAGACAGACATGTTTCAGATGTTAAATACCAAATAAAAATTGCTGTAACCAAGCCGGCATCGACTCTGGTGGGAGGGTCGATACAGACATTTAGCACCTCGGCTGGGTATTGCTAACTCCCTGTGCCGTGGCCGACAGCGTCAATACGTCAATGCAGGGCTCCTGCGGGGAAAGGGCAGAGCCTGGGGGGCTGGCAAGGATGGGGACAGTTTCAATAGGCAGCAGCAAGGAGCCCCAGGACATGGGCACAGAGAGTTCATGGAACAGGTATGGCAGCCTGTGCTTGTTGATAGCAATGGGGTGAGGGGATGACAAGTGCCTAGGGAGGTGCTAGGGACCTGGTTTGATGTGGGCAGAACAAGCAGGACCCCAAAGGGTGCTAAGGGTCCTGTTGGCACAGTGAGAACAGGTTGGGACTGCTGGAGCAACAAAATCTCAGCAGGCTCCTACCTGGATGACACTACTGCTGAGGCTCTGGCCCAAGTGGCACAAGCAACCAACACCCAGCAGCAAGGACAGGGGCACTAAGGGTGAGTCAGACCAGGCCTCAAGCACAGCATCACCAGATCAAGTTTTGTGAGTGCCAGCCCAAGGCTCAGGAGGGGCCAACTCCTGCACTCCCATTGCCACAGAACAGTCTAACTGCAGGGCTGCTGGGCAAGAGCTGGAGCTGCATGTTGCTCAGCTGCATGTCAGTGCCTACTGACACAGGGTGAGGGTTCCAGTGAGGCAGCACCAACAGCCCAAAGGACTTTACCAGAGACACCTGTATAGTGCACAAGCTCTGCTACAAATGGAGGAGGGAGGACTCTGTCTGCCCTGCTCAGCCTGTGCTGGGCTTTCCCTTGCCTATTTGGAAGCAGAAGCAGCTTTTTTCTCAGCTCAGCTCATCCCAAGCAGACAGGGAACACCAGCACCCCAGGGCTGGCACTGCTACAGGGAAAAGCATAGCACAGTGTGCTGCACCTCATGGTAGGAACTTAATGAGGTTGGACAAGGGCAAACACAAGGCCCTACACCTCAGGAGGGATAACCCCATGCACTAGTTCAGGTTGGGGCTGACTTGCTGGAAAGTAGCTCCACAGATAAGGACCTGTGAGTCCTAGGGGACAAGCTCACCATGAGCCAGCACTGTGCCCCTCATAGCCAAGAAGGCCAATGGTATCCTGGGGTGCATTCAGAAGAGTGTAGCCAGTAGGCCAAGGGAAGTTCTCCACATTGGAGTATTGTGACCAGTTCTGGGCTCCTCAGTTTAAGAAGGATAAGGAACTACTGGAGAGAGTCCAGCGGAGGCTACAAAGATGCTAAGGGAACTGGAGTATCTCTGAGGAGGAAGGGCTGAGAGCCTTGGGGCTGTTGAGCCTGGAGAAGAGCAGACAGAAGGGATCTTCTCAATGCTCATCAATATCTAAAGGGCAGTGGTCAAGAAGATAGGGCCAGTCTCTTTTCAGTGGTGCCCAGCAACAGGACAAGAGGCAATGGGCACAAACTGGAACCCAAGAGGTTCCATCTGAACACGAGGAAAAACTTCTTTCCTCTGAGGGTGTCAGAGTACTGGCTCAGGCTGCCCAGAGAGTTTGTGGAGCCTCCTTCTCCAGAGTGATTCCAAACCCACCTGGAGGTGATCCTGCTTAAGCAGGGGGCTTGAACTAGATGATTCCTGGAGGTCCCTTCCAAACTACCATGCTAGCATTTGTTGATGTGTGGAAGGCAATTCCCACTATGCTGCCCAGGCTCCTCCCCACAGCAGGGCTGTGCCACACACCAATCCCCTCCTGCCTGCCAGGACCTCAGGAGTGCCTGGATGGCCAGTGCCAGCAAATGGAAGCTGGTGTTATTCCCAGACATAGTCACAAATCATCCAGGGCCACAGGTACCGCGCAGCTGGGACTGCTACTGTTGTTCCTGCCCCAAGTGCCGTGCAGGGAGCAGAGAGGAGCAGCAGCTGTGGGAAAACCTCCCTGAGCCCCTGCCTGCCTGGTGCTCACGCCACGCTCGCCAGAGCCAGAGCAAAGAGAGTTGTGTGTAAATACAGCCGTAGCCCTGCTCCTTCCCCTCTCGCAGCCCCAACCTCTGCGATATTTATTGTTCGCTCCCTCCTAAATCACGGCTGAGGGCAGGGCTGCTCGCGCTCCATTACGGAGAGAGCTCACGCCGCGCTGCAGTTCCGTTTAGCTTGCAGAAAAAGCAGCCTCAGAGGAGAAACCCACCCCGGCGCTGGGCTCGGCATGATGGATGATTATGGACCATCTGCACTTTCAGGAGGGGATAGATTTACGAGCGGCACAGACAGCTCGAAGAGTGTCCATTACTATAACTCACTGGCCTCTTCAGAGATATTGTAATCAGGCCCTCTGCCGCCGCAGCGGAACAGGCCAGGTTAAGCGCTGGCAGGAAGGGAAATCAATTATGCTTTTTTAATACAGTGCTGGCCACGGGCAGGGGAGGGCAGCCCAGGGACCCCCATGCAGCACAGGGCTTGGCCAACAAACCACCACAGCTCCCCTCTGCTGTCAGCCCAGCCACCACAGCATCCTGATCCCGCGGCAGGGCAGAGCGGCAGCTCCCACCAAACTGTCCTGTGCGCAGCAGGAGCATGACCAAGACCAGGCTTCAGCTGACAGTAGACTTGGGTATCATGTGACATCCTCAGCAGCCCCCTCCTCTTGTTGGGTCTTGGGTGCAACTTACAGAGGGCCTGGGGCCACCAACCCCTGATCACCCTGATCATCCATGATCATCTTCTGCTTTAACTGGTGTCAGCACAAGGGAGGAGGCTGGGGAACCAGTCCCTGGATTCACATGCAGAGGAACAAACCAGCAATTTCAGATAACTATGGTCACAGTCTGCAGGGACCTTGCAGCTTGTCCTCCCAGGGTTGCCCCCCCCCCCCCCCCAACAGGTCTACTGTGGGGTTCCTGCTGTGTCTTGGGGGTACAGGAGCTGCACTTCCCCCACATTCCCTTGGCAGCCAAGAGCTCCCCGATCAATGCATCCTGCCACAGCAGCCAGCACCATTATTTTTTACACAACAGAAATAAAAAGAAGACAAATCATTACTGAGGAGAGCGTGAGCAAGAACTGCACAGAGAAGCAGCCAAGCCCATCACTCCAACCCAGCCCCTCCGATGCTGGTGGGCAGCAGATGGAGGGAGGGATGCTCCACTCCCAATCCCAGTGATCAGTGACCATGAGGTCTGGAGTGCACAGTCAGGTCCTGCACGCCTTTAGAGGACCCAGCCCCAGCAAGAAGGATGCAGGCATGATACAGGCACGTCAACACCTGCCTCCCCTGCACCCCAGTGCCCACCTGGGCATGCAGCCTGGCACACAGAGCTGCAACTCAGAAGAAAAAAAGCTTTGCAAAATCCCTATCAAACATGAAAAGCAATTCTCCAGACCGGTTTTCTCATCTGCAGAGCAGCTCTCCACCAGGAGCTGTGGGCAGGTGAGGACAGGGACAACGGCTTAGCAGTGTTGGGGCTGCTTTCAGGTCTTGGTCAAAGGCCCATTGAGAAAGGCCAACCCTCTCATGCCAGAGAGGCTGTTGAGCATTTAGTCAGCAGTGTTCCTATGAACCCCAAGGAGAGCTGCCCACAGCCCTGCTCAGCTAAAAACCAGGGTCTTAGGGCACCTGCCCTGAAGCTCACCAAGGATGCTCAAGACAGGGAGGTTGGTGTGCTGCTCCTGCAGACAGGACACCAGTGCATGTGTGCAGCCACCCCCAGCGACACAGACAAGTCCTGACTCAGGGGGGAAACCCCTGTGCCCCGCAGTCAGCTCCAACTGGGATCCACATTTGCACCACAGCTCCTGGCCACCTGCACAGCTTCACTTCAACAGCCCCAGCCCTCTCCCTCTGCCCAGGGGTGCTCCAGCAGCAGAGCATGGTCCTGCAGCCCTCTCCAGCTTCCCTTTCCGGCACCCACTGCTTCCAAGGAGGTCTCCACTAGCAAGCCCAAGCACTCAGCAGCCACAGGCTCCCACCGGCCAGAGCTGTCCCGGAGTGAGCAGGGTGGAAGGAGAGAGCAGATGGGATCTCTAGATCGGTGAGGCGAGGAGAGAGACACACGTTGAATAACAATAGTGAATTCCCCTGAGCTTTGATGTTTTTAATGGTGGATTACACTGTCAGGCAGCAACTAAATGGTGTAATAAAAAGCTAAGTGCTCGTATTTCAAGGTTCCTGCCTCCTTCTCTGCAGGGAGATGCAGGGCAGGGGGCTGCTCCCACTCCCCATGGGGACCAGCCTGGGGTTTCTGAGGAAGAGTAGAGGAACTTTTCAAAGGAGGTTTGCACACAGTTTACATAGAACCTGCCAAACGTGGGATTACAGCACATAAATCTGGGCAAACTTCTTTCTGCAGCCTTTGAACGTGTGGCTTTTGAATAAATCGCTTCTCCTGCTGTCTGTGGCCTGCTGTTCAGAGACAGAGGGATCTCCACAGAGCCACAGCCCTGCAGCCACTTCCCCAGAGCCTGGCTTTTGTGTTTCTTAAATTGGGTGGAGAAAAGGCAAGGCAAACCTCCCCCAAAGTCAACTTTGTGCAGTGAGCTCTGCCTGAGCCTCACCACCACCACCCCCTGCCCTCTGGCAAAGCACCGAGGACAGCTAGAGCCACTGGCTGCCCCTGACTCCAGCTGCCCAGCAGTGTGGAGGGGATCAACCCTGCCCATTACCCTGAGGAGGCAGGAGGCTGTGGCAGCAGCAGAGCACACCATGCCCACCACACACCTCCCAGATCCAGGGCAGCCAGGGCTAACACGGACCTGACAATGCTCTTGGCTCCAGGGACCATTGATGTCCCTGCTGCTGCACCCAGAGCCCTCTTCCTCCTCCTCCTCCTCCTCCCTGGCTTGCACCCAAGGTGGAAGCAGCGTTTTCCCGTTGGAAACCTTATCTTTCACCACTAGCTCCTCACAGAGGCCACGCAGGAGCAGCCACCCATAGCCAAGCCCCTCACCAACAGGGGCTAGGCCAGGCAAGGGGCTGCAGGCTCCAGCCACACCAAGCCCCCAGCACTCCCCAGGCAGGGAAACCACAGTTCCCTTACTGGACTGGGGAGAGTTTCAGAGAGATTGTGGGGAGACAGAATAACAACTTTGCAACAGTTGCATTTCCAAACAGCATTAAAATCCATCACAATACCTCTTCTGACAACCCTCCTGAGCTGGAATGGAAGACACCCTTAAAAATCATTCCAAAACATGAAAACTTCATCTTGGAAGACACTTCTTATGATCACACCCTTCATAATTTGCTGCTTGTTCTCCAAACCAATATTTGAGAAGCATTTTGTGCCAAGAAATGATGTGTGTCCAATGCCACCAGCACCCTGAGCTCCTCTCTTCACACCTGCAACCCCCCCAGTTGCCTTCAGCAAGGCCAGAGTGGTGGGGCTGAGCCCACCCCTGCTGTCCAGACCCCCAGCAGCTTGGTGCCATAGGGACAGCCTGGCAGCTCTGCCACTGGTGAGGAAGTCCTGGAAACCCCATGGCCAAAGAAATGATGGTGAGGAAACACAATGCACAAGAGGGACTTGCCCACTGCAATACCCAGCTCAGCCCTGAGTCTCAGCATCTTGACATGGCCCTGCAGGAATGGTAAAAACAGGGATTTTAGGGCCAGAAAGGCTCTCCCAAAGAATCATGGACATTTCACAGCCAGGAAACACACTCCAGGTACAGACCACGGTGGCTGGGATCCTGCTTCAAAGGCATCCCAGGTAGGGCTGGGGGAATCCCTGCAATCCCTCTTCCCAGGGGGGGAAGCATCCCCATGGATGGTTTCCCCTTCCCACCCTGCCACTCACCTTCCCAGCCCATCAGGTGGGATCAGATGTAATGAAAACTATGTGCTTTTCTAACCTCACCGTGCAGCTTGTGTTTAGGGCCCTTGCTTTATCAGTTTTTATCCTGTGTAATATTCATCACACTGGTTTATTTATGGGCCCCCTCTTCGGGAAGGTATTTTTCAGGCCTGGTGAATAAAACATAAGCCTTTGCTGCTTGTCAGAGTGAATGCAGCTCCTCTGATGTCAGCCTGACTAACGGCCTTTAGTTTGCTCCAACGACTGCACTTTGAGAAAAATTTATTTGTATTTGGGTTTGCATTGGCCAGGGAGATGTGAATTCTTTTCCCTTCAGAATAAATGAAGCTTCAGGTCTATGGCAAGGGCTAGGAGCAGACACTTGTCCCCAAGAAACAGAATGGGAGCAGGACTGTAGGGCACACAACCTCTCTGAGACCCCTCCAGCTGCTGTCCTGCAGGTGGGAGAGATGCAGGACAGGCTAAGCAGGGCTGAAGCAACAAGCCTGGCTCTTAGTGCTGCTCCTGCCAGCTACAAAAGTTCCTATCTCAATCCCTGGCCAGGCTGGTTGGATTCCCAGAGCCTCCCCACAGCATCTCTGCACAGGACTCCCCTCCTTTGGAAACACTCTCTCCCAGGAGCTCTGCATCTGGCGCTGGGTTCTCCCTAGCCTCAAAGCAAAGTGTGCAAAGAGCTTCTTTCCTGTGACAGCATCTCCACCCTGGACTTAGGAACCACATGTTGCCTCGGCCACACTCTCAGAAACACGTGCTCAGTGCTAGAAAAGATGAGGTATTGCCTGGATGGCAGCTGCCCTGTCTGCAGGCAGGTATGACAGGCACAAGTGTATGTCCCAGTTAAACCCATCCCAGCTGCCTGATGCATTTTCCTTGTGCTTGGGCAATGCCCCAGGTTCACAACTGCCTCCATTTACTGGCAGGTAGGCAGCAGGGTTTGGCCTTTCCTCTGCCACAAGCCAGGGAATGGTGAATATCACCATGCGCATTTCTTACCCGCGCTGCAGATAAGGAGACAAATCACACCCCAGAAGTTGTCATCTCATGCCAGCAGCACGAGCTGGGTAGTTCTGCAGCATTAAGCAAAAGGAGGCAGAACCCTCCTTTGCAGCAGAGAGCGTTACCAACACTCACAGCAAACAGCAGCAACAGGCTGCAGCCTCCATGACCTGCCAAGCACAGAATCCTAGAATCCTAGAATGGTTTGGGTTGGAAGGGACCTCTGGAGCTCATCTAGTCCAAAACCCTGCAGTGGGCAGGGATATCCCCAACTAGAGCAGCTTGCCCAGAGCCCTGGCAAGCCTCACCTGCAATGCCTCCAGGGATGGGAACTCAACCACCTCCCTGGGCAACCTGGGCCAGTGTTCCACCACCCTCGTGGGGAGGAACTTCTTTCTAATGTCCAGTTTAAATCTACTCTTCTCCAATTTAAAACCATTGCCCCTTGTCCTTTCCCTGCAGGCCTTTGCAAACAGGCCCTCTGCAGCCTGCTTGGAAGTTCCCTTTAGGTCCTGGAAGGTCACTAGTAGTTCCCCTGAAGCCTTCTCTTCTCCAGGCTGAACAATCCCAGCTCCCTCAGCCTGTCCTCAGAGCAGAGGTGTTCCAGCCCCTGAGCATTCTCGTGGCCTCCTCTGCACCTGCTCCATCAGCTCCATGTCCTTTCTGTGTTGAGGGCTCCAGAGCTGGACCCAGTATTGCAGAGGAGGTGTGAGCAGAGCAGAGTGCAGTGGCAGAATCACCTCTCTGGCTCTGCTGGCCACGCTTCTCTTGCTGCAGCCCAGGATGCCATTGTGCTTCTGGGCTGCCAGCGTGCACTGGTTGCTCATGGCCAGCTTCTCAGCCACCAGCACCCCAAGGCCTTTTCTGCAAGGCATCCCTGCTTATAGCAGGATCTCCTGCTCATGTTACAGCTGAGCCTTGTCCTAGCACTCTGCCCATCCGCTCCTGTCAGGAAAGTGACTTCCAAGCACCCCACCAAGGCCATCTTGCTGAAGAGAAGTGCACCCTTGAAGTGCACCCTTGTTCATTAAGACTTCAATGAAATTGTTATAAAGATGCCCTTTATGGTTGTTAATTGCAACCCTGAAGTTGAGGTGCCTTTACACTCTCCCATGCACTCACAGAACCTTCTCCCCTGGCAGGGTCACATTGCTGGGCAGACACATACACCTGCATGCTGTCAGCACTGACATATGTCTCCAGGCCATTGCCAATCCAAGCTCACATGCAGCTCTGCATGGCACAGGACGACAGAGCCAGGCACTCACCGCTGCACCACGGGGCAAACCCTTCCCTTTGCTGGTTAAGGAATTCCTGGCTGTGACCCAAAACTCCTATTAACAAATCAAACCATAAAAACCAACAGAAGCAGCCAGGAGATTTCCCTCTATCATCTGCTAATTTATAGGGTTACTGGTGTCAGCAGTTTAAAAGAAGCAAAATTCTATCAAAGAGCCACTAAAACCCGGCGCTGTGCGCTTTAAAACAATCACAAACGTTCATCTGAAGAGACTGCTTGGGATATAATTCCTTGATGTTTAATTATTAATATTCCAGGCAAACTAGTTAAACTCTACTGAAGAGAAGGGGAAGCAATCAGAGTTAAAAATTAGCTGAAGGAGTATCATAAATCATTCTGGGGAATATCGTGCAGAAGTCCCACTGGAGCCACTTGTGCTGAAAAGGAGAAGAGGGTCTGCCACACTCCAGGAGACTCAGAGGGGAGGAGAAGGAACTGGCTGCACATGATGCCACTCAGACAGGGAAAGGCTGTGAGCATTTTCCAGAGCACCATGGATCTCTGCTTCTGGACAGACAGCTAGTGGGCACAGGGAGTGGTGCAGTAGGTCCATCTGTCACAGGAGGTGGCTGTGGCTCTGACCTTCTGGTTGGTCTCCAGCACCATGGTGCTGTGCCATCAGCAGCCCAGCACACGCTGCAGCTCTGCTTGGTCTATACGCTGACTGGTTTGTCAATACATCACTGACACTGATGGATGTGCCTCATCGCCCTCACTACCAGATAAGCTCCTCTTAACACAGGCATTTCTGTAGCTTGTAATATTTGGAGACACCCCAGTGGCCTTCCAGACACCCCCTGCCCCCTTCTCCCACCTCGCTCATCACTCCCAAACCTCATGTGTGGGATCCTGAAGCTTGATGTGACAAAGTCAAAGCCAGTGTTTGGTGTCCAAACGCAGATCTTGGGGTGATGCCCAAACCTCTCGCCTATGCTCCTAACAAAGCTCCCCACTCCCCCTCAGCAGGTCCAGCCCGAGCCCTGACCCACACCCCCACCTCCATGCCTGTGTGTCCTGGTGAAGCCATCCTGCTTGGCCCCATGGCTGCCAGCCCATTCTTCCCCTCTGCCAGCACCATCCCTGATGCAGGCTCCTCAGACTGGGCTCTGTGCCACCTGTGTTACCAGGGGGATCCAACAGCCCTGTCACCCCCAGCCAAGCTACCTGTCACCTCCTAAGTGGTCACCCCAGCTCACCCACAGCCTCTGCAGGGCACCCTGCTCCCCACCCCAGAGCAGACCAAGCCCCCAGCCCCACAGGCAGCACAGCACCCAGACAGAGTCTGGGTCCAAATCCATGCTTTTCTACCTTTTTTTTTTCCCCAGCTTCCAATTTATTTTCCAATATGCTTTCAGAAATCCCTCCAAATCCTCTCAACACAGCTCAGAGGGGACGATGACAGACAGCTCTGCTGAGCCAACCTCCTGCATCTTACTGGGTTCACAGGAATCACATACCAGGGCCTCCTGGTTACCTGCTTCATCTCCTCTGATCTTGGAAGTCAAGCAGGGTTGGGCCTGGTTAGTACTTGGATGGGAGACCACTTGGGAATACTGGGTTGGTTAGTACTTGGATGGGAGACCACCTGGGAATACTGGGTTGGTTAGTACTTGGATGGGAGACCACCTGGGAANTACTTGGATGGGAGACCACCTGGGAATACCGGGTTGCCATAGGGTTTAGTTGGGGATGTCCCTGCCCACTGCAGGGGGGTTGGACTAGATGACCTCCAGAGCTCCCTTCCAACCCAAACCATTCTGTGATTCTGTACTTGAGTTTTGTTTCCCCCTCTCCTCTCCCTTCTTTGCTGTTTTGTTTTACTTATCTAGCAGAAAATAAGAGAAGCTGATGCTTCTTGCTGCTTCATCTTGATTCAGTCAGTTTTATATCTCACAAATGCATACACAGATTGCTCTGCTTCTTTATTTGTTCATTAAGACTTCCATAAAAGTGTTATAAAAATGCCCTTTTTTGTTGTTAATTGCAATTTCTGGTTTAATATGCAAGTTGTGCTGGCTCTCCTCAGAGACTCCCCAAGCCTCTCTGTAAATAACACAGCTGCCCCAGCCTAACGCACGCTGCCTGCTGTGTACATACACAGCTACCAGAGCCCAGCAAGGGCCGTGGCACTCACACCTCCTCCAGACTGGCTGCTCCTCCACCAGCTCCAGTGCAGGGCATTCACTGAAGAGCTCTCACCACTGCACTCAGCAAGGCATGGCCACTCCTGCCATGCAGTCCCACAGGAGAACTCACAAGGTTCAACAAGGCCAAGTGCAAGGTCCAGCACAGCAGAGACATGGACCTGTTGGAGTGGGTCTAGAGGAGGCCACAGAAATAGACTCATAGACTCATAGAATCGTCTGGGTTGGAAGGGAGCTCTGGAGCTCATCNCCTGTAAGAGACATGGGGACAGATTTTCAGTCTGTTGTGAGAAGACAAGGGGTGATGGTGTCCAGCTAAGAGGGAAGATTCAGACTAGATATCAGGAAGAAATTTTTCACAATGAGGCTGGTGAAACACTCTTCCAGGTTGCTCAGAGAGGTGGTAGATGTTCCGTCCCCTGAACCATTCCAGGTCAGGTTGTTTGGGGTCAGAGCAACCTAATCTAGTTGAAGATGTGCCTGCTCACTACAGGGTGGTTGGACATTTAAAGGTCCCTTCCAACCCAAAACGTTCTATGATTCTATGAGCTTGAGCCACAAGCAGCACTGGCTACTCAGAGAGACCCCCCCCAAACCTATGGCATCCCTATCCAGCCCTGTGGGATCTCCAGCCTCACAGGCAGCATCCACCTCCAGGAGAGGAAGGAAAGCCCCACTGAAAGGCACCCCAAGCACAGGACAAGCTCTACTAAGGCTGTGAACGCTCCACTGCACACAGGGTAACCCAGCAAGGGGCAAGGAAGATTCCCAGCCTGTGTGGATGTGACCCAGGAGGTCAGTGCTGTGCTTCCACCCACAGGGCCTTTGCTGAAGCCTGGGAAGATGCCAGGGATGCAGGCAGCCTGCTGAGCTGGGGGTTGCTATGAGGCTTTACAGACTGTGCTGCCACCGTTCAGCGGCTCCCCAATGCTTTAAAGGACTCTATTATCACTTGCCTGTGTCTTTGTGCAGTGCTAGTCATTTTGCTCTGATGTTTCCCACACCGAGTGGCTGCCTCAGGCTGAAATTTGGAGGGAAGTTTTAGCTAGAACGGTTCAAACATTTCCGAGAACAAGGCTGTGGAAAAATGCTGTTTTGACACATTCCAAAGAAACCAACTGCTCAACTGCTCTCCAACCCTAACACTCAGAAACCTCCACACCCTCCTGCAGCCCAGAGCAGGGCAGGAGGCAGTGGGTGTACCCAGTCCCCTCTCCACCACCAAGTCCCTCCCTACCCCAAGCTCCAGTGCTCCCTGGCCACCTCTACACAACCTCCATTGCTTCTTCTCCTCCCCACAGACTCAGGGAGTAAGTCAAGGAAATGAAGTCACAAAGCACAGAGGAGAGCCCTGAGATGAGGCACCAAGACACAGCTCAGCTCCTCTGTGCATCTGATCGTGTAGCACAGCACTCAATTACCTATCACATCCCTTCTGGTATATTTAAAACACACACTACACCACCACCCCCTCCCATTTTTACCAAAAGCTGGGCTGTGCAGCACAAATCTGGCTCAGCCTGAGCCAGACCTGCCATGGGGCTGGTAGAGCCAGGGCTGGGCAGCCTCCACAGCTGGGCCAGCCCCAGGGAGCACAGATCAGCTCCTCAGGAGGATGTCTGCCCCACTGCCTGACTCAAGAGACATTTACACCCAACCCAAGGCAGCAGAGCCCTGCATGGGGGCTGGGAACACAGTGCTTGTGCTCAAGCAACACAAGTGCTTGTCTGCAGGAACCTATGAGAATCAACTGGAATAAGAAGGGCATGGGCATCAAATATGGGAAAATGAAGCTGTTAGTGCCTCACTCATTAAATGGCTGTGATAACACTTCATTTTAATGGTACATTTAATTCATACTTAATTTCCAGGGAACTCTGACAGAAGCCCCTGTGGCATCCACACCAAGAGCAGATAAACTGGTTGCACTTAGTGCTGAGACAACGAGCACCAGATAACTCTGGCACAGTCACACATGAGACATGTTAACAGAAAACACATCCTGTGATGTGTATCACTGGCATATTGGATAACACAACCTCAAGAACCAGACTCAGAGGGACAGAGCTTGCCAGGACTGTGACAACAGGGATCAGCACAGGGTCCATGCCTGCAATTTCGACCTGCTCTCACGCCTGCACAATTCACAAGTGGAAGGAATAGAATCATAGAATCATAGAGCAATTACAGCTGGAAGAGACCTTGGATATCATCAAGTCCAGCCTTTGTCCTAGCCCTAGCAACTTACTAAATGATGCCTCCCAATGCAACATCTACCTGTCTCTTAAACACCTCCAGGGACAAGGAAAGCAAGGGCACGAAGGGCCCACGGGCTGAACAGCAGCAGCAACATGGCAGTGGAGTAGGTGCTCCCTTGCAAAAGAAGAATTCAGGAACCAGTAGCCAGAAACTCCAACTTCTGGAGTGAAAACAGCTCCTGCCAGTGCTGCTGCAGAAGCAAAATGCAGCAAAAATGAACCCAGAAATTAGCTTGGCGTAACTACCTCTAACAGCCTACCAGTCAGCAGTAAAATCAACTTTCTGGTTGCTAATTCTGGACGATTGAACTGTGCAAAGCTTAAGATTTCTTTATGCCATCATTTTTCACTCTGAAAAAAAAGGCAAGGGAACCTTGGGCTCTGATGGTGAATGCCAGTTTTGGAAGCAAGCTGCTCTTGTGTATCATATTGTTCTGGTACCGCATCACAATCTATCAAAGTCAGAGTCCCCAGAGCAAGAGAAATCAAAACATCATGAATAAAGTGCAACTTTAAAACTCCAGTAGTCTGACAGTGTTAGACTAAGCCTCCTAACACGCAGGGTTGTATTGATGCTTTCCCCTAATAAAGTCAATGCTGGCCTAGCTTCACTGCCTACAGCGCATTTGCTCAATTAGAGGAGAACAAATAAGGCAACAAGCCAAGATGGAAGTGGTAAACACTGCGCTGAGCTCGCAGGGGCTGCTGCACCCAAACTGTGGGCAGCTGCAGGTGCCCACTTTGAACCTGCTCTGCCTGTATGCTGCTGGCCCTAAGGCTGGGATAGGGGATATCTGCACTTCTCCCTCTGATCCTCCCACTCCGATGCTGCTGGGGCTGAGCATCCACCCGAGCAGGAACAGCACCAGCTGTAGGACTCCACAGCACAGGGCAAAGAGGATGCTGTGATACATTATCCAGACATTGTATGAGCTCTGCAGCTACTGTAGGATCAGGATGATGGCTCTTTGGGACAGGGATGCACACCCATGCAAACAGCACAGGTTTTTCCACTGCTGCCCCTTTCAGCCCTGCAGGAACACCCAAGTCCTGTTTGCACACAGACTGCTGCCCAGCACCCAGCTTCCCTGTGCTGCCACAGAGCCTGCCAGGGGCCCACCAGCATCTCCAGCACCCCATGCAGCAGCATGCTCCAGGTCTCCTCAGGGCCATCAAGGATTGCTCTGATCCTCCCCAGCATCTCCAGGGGGCAAAGGCTCTTGACTGCTGCGGGCAGTCATGTTTTCTTGCCCTCATGAGGTGCCTCTGGCTCTTTGTTAGCATTTTAGAGGCAATTAGAACAGCCTGAGCCCTGAGATTTGTCAGCTCTAGAGGCAGGAGGGTCACACTTTCACACCTCTGCTTCTGCTCAAGTCACCCACCCCGGTGCAGGATCAGAGAAGAGCCCCAGGAAGAGGTAGATCCATGCCAAATGCACCTGCACAGCCCTGGAGAGACAGACAAGGTGTCCATTCCACAGGAAATGCACCCTGCAGCATCACAAGCAGCCAAGGGTGCCCAGGCTACAACAACACAAGTTCGCCAAACACATGGCCCCTCTGGAAAGGCACTGAGGGACCCCCTGAGAGCCACCACCTCCTGTTCTGCCCAGTGCACTCTGGAGCTGCCAGAGTAGGGCTCAACCCTGCCACCTCTCACAGCCAACACTGAGCACCCTCCAGCAAGTACCCATCATCCCACTGCCATTTAGAGCGCAGGATGGAGGAACCAGGAGGAAAACTCCCCCTGCCAAGAACAAGCAGGAGAGCTGGGAAAGTCAGGTAGCCACAAGAAAGGAGAGCTCAGTGCAGTTAACTGGATAGAGCCAGGCCCATCAACATGGGAAAACAGCAGGAAATATGGGCACATGTAGCAAGAGCTGCAGCAGGTCTGGAGTGAGCCAGGCAGACGGTAACACAGGAGGGGGAATAGAGTCAAAGAGCAAGGCAAAAGGGATAGCAAAGAGCAGAGAGGAGAAGGACCATGAGCAAGCCTAGCCACTTCACACTCTGCACCAGGAAAACTGGATTTACACCAGCCCTGTTGCTAACTCCCCAACTCATCTCCAGAAGGGAAGGGTGAGGGCTGCAAAGGCTCTGCCAGCCCTCCTGGGAAAGGAGTGACCAGCAAAGAGCTTGTTGCCACCCTAGGGCACCAGCACAGAGCTCGTGCCAGGCGCCATGAATGGCCCATCAGAGCCCAGAGTACAGGAATACAGGAATTAAAAAGCCTCCTGCATGGCCAAGTCCATCACCTCTCAGAGCTGTGCTCCTCTGGGTTGGCAAGAGGAAGAGCGAAGCTGTGATAGAAAATCTCCCCACGGCTCCATCCAGTCTAAGAAGAATTAGAACAGAGTAGCTGAAATCCCCTGGTGCCAAGAGTTCCCAGCCTGGCTGCTGGGGCTGAGTGCAGGCAGAGGTGCCGGCAGGACATGGCACCATGGGTAGCACCAACACCAAGACCTCAGAGCCCTCCCCTCACCAAGGGTGGCACAAAGCTCTGCAGGACCTGGTGTGCTCCCAGCAAGGTGGACACGAACCCAGGGAGAGAAAGGATGGGACTTGGCTCTGTGGGTGCTCTGCATCAACTGGCCTGTGGCTCCAAGCAGAGCCAGGACCCAGCTGTGCCAGCAGCACTCCATAAGCCCCTGCCAGAGCCCAGTCCCACTGAGCTGCAGCATCGAGCAAGCCCTGCACTCCTCGCCCACAGCACACCTCCGCTGCCAGAGCTGAGCAGTGTGACACCATGGCCACAGCACACAGACCTCCCACGATTGCTCCTCAAGCTCTTTCTCACTGCGAGGGCCTTTCTCTGCTCCCTCCCGAGGAGGCACACAGACATATTTTTGCACATTTTAAAGCTCTGTCACATCCCACTGAGCTCCTTCTCTCACCAGCAGCTCTAAATCCACAAGCTCAACTGTGGGATTTCCAGCCGGCCGTCGCCCCCCCAGCACACTGGGGAAGGATTACGGCACCTCAGCTCCGCGGCAGCGATAATCCTCTCTGCCTTATCAGTGTGGGGAACAGCCGGCAAAAGGCTGGCTGCAGCTCCTGGGCACCCCGATGCCAGCATCGCCCACCCCAGCTCCCAGCAGTGGGAGGGAGCTCCTGCCCAGCCAGAGGGTGCTGATCCTGCGGCAAACCTGCTCCGGCTGCTGCACCAAAGCTAGCCACCAGCAAAGACCCTTTTCACACAGTCATAGCCCTGTAGGTTGGGGCTTTATCCCCAGGAAATCCAGGCTGTCAAGGAAAGGCAACAGCCCCAGAGCAAGGGGATCAGGGTTGCCTTCTGCACTGATGAAATTAAAGCAGTTAAATGACACCTCAGTGTCCACGCTGAATGAATAGTGTTTGCCATGACAGACCCTCCTTCTCTCTGCATTCCTGTCACACCTGTCACATACCTGCACTCCCCTTACTCCTCTTCCCTTTCACCCCCCCTGTACACCCCACCACCCCCATCCTGCCCTATTGCTGGGAACATGCAGGGCACCAGTACAGCAGAAGGATTTAATTGCATGTCAAAATTAAATCTCTTTTGATGAAGAACAATTCAACTACGGCTCTGCCTAATCAAATTAACAAAGTCTTTTTTGATTTTCAATTATCTTCTTCACTGGAACACTTTATCCAGTGCTCCTGTGATACAGCTGACAAGCTCTGACTAACAATTGAGGTGTTTTGCTGCACTTCAGCAAGACAGGGCAACCACAGGAGCCTTGCTCTGCCTGTTCCCCCCTCACTGAGCCAGAAAACAACTGGAGCAAACACACAAGATTAAGTAACACCAGCAGCCCCCTCACTGCGGCACAGCCAGACCAGCTCTCTCCATGGCTAGGCATGGACCAGTTCCTCTCCCAGTTGGGCTGTAGCAGGCCGTCTCATCCACAGCACCCTTCCAGAGGCTGGAAGGGCTGACAGCCTGGAACACCCTCACTGTCATCCCAAACCAAGAGCCACGAGACCTGGGGACAGCCAGCAGCAAATCCAGCCCCACCACACGTGAGCCCACCCATGAGCTGGGGGCACCCGCAGCACCCTCAGGAGGAAACTGTGCAGACAAGCACCCATTGCTTCTTCAGCAGCACCCATCACTGCCCACCCCCTCCAGGGCACCTGGCCCTGCAGCAACCCTGTACTCCTCAACCTGCCAGAGTGTGCCAGCCTCAAGCTGCAGCAGTAGGGCTGGAGCCCACCCAAGGGGAGCCCAGCAGGATGGAGACTCATCCTACCAGGGCCTCACATTCACTACTGGCCAATTATCATTCAGGCATCACACTTAAAGGTCACTTAAGGAAGAAAACTGACTTGTGTGAAAATGTTAATAGACAGGCTGGTGCATCCATTAGAGGGCACAGAGAGCCTGCCTGACCCTGCAGAGGAGGTAGCAGTGCTTGCAGTGCAGACCACTGGTGCTGAACGCCCTGCCTGTGCCCAGAAGGCACCTGGACCCTGCCTCCAAGGGGAGCAGCCAGGTGAGGGACAAGGAGAGGCAGGGGATGCACTAGGCTGTCCGACACAATGATGGGCAGCATATGCCTGCCAGAAGATGGACATATCCTGTCAATTTGCAGGTGGCATATAAGCACTGAGGTTGCCCCAAGCTGCCCAGCCCTGGAGCGTTCAGGCCCTGGTGCCCTGAAGGATGAGAGATGGCTCTATCCCCTTCCCCTCCTACCAGGGACATCAAACACCTGGTGAGGATGGAGCTCCGTGTACTCCCCCTCCTGACAGATCCCAAGGACATGTAGGAGATAACCAGATGGGATTCAGCCCCAGCGCCCCAGAAACAGGCACACCCTGCACTTTGGCTGGTGCCAGCTTACCTGAACATCCCCACACCAATGGAGCTGTGCACATACACCATGGGCTCAGGAGGAGCTCTGGGCTCCCTGCAGCTGGAGAGACATTAAGCTGTGATGGCAGGACAGAATGTATTAAAAGATGCTAATTTAATTAAAAGCGCACAACAATGGCTAAATTAGCAAGCGAAGGAGAACACCTGTCTCTGATAAGGGCACAAATACTAGAGCANAAAGGCAAGGGAACCTTGGGCTCTGATGGTGAATGCCAGTTTTGGAAGCAAGCTGCTCTTGTGTATCATATTGTTCTGGTACCGCATCACAATCTATCAAAGTCAGAGTCCCCAGAGCAAGAGAAATCAAAACATCATGAATAAAGTGCAACTTTAAAACTCCAGTAGTCTGACAGTGTTAGACTAAGCCTCCTAACACGCAGGGTTGTATTGATGCTTTCCCCTAATAAAGTCAATGCTGGCCTAGCTTCACTGCCTACAGCGCATTTGCTCAATTAGAGGAGAACAAATAAGGCAACAAGCCAAGATGGAAGTGGTAAACACTGCGCTGAGCTCGCAGGGGCTGCTGCACCCAAACTGTGGGCAGCTGCAGGTGCCCACTTTGAACCTGCTCTGCCTGTATGCTGCTGGCCCTAAGGCTGGGATAGGGGATATCTGCACTTCTCCCTCTGATCCTCCCACTCCGATGCTGCTGGGGCTGAGCATCCACCCGAGCAGGAACAGCACCAGCTGTAGGACTCCACAGCACAGGGCAAAGAGGATGCTGTGATACATTATCCAGACATTGTATGAGCTCTGCAGCTACTGTAGGATCAGGATGATGGCTCTTTGGGACAGGGATGCACACCCATGCAAACAGCACAGGTTTTTCCACTGCTGCCCCTTTCAGCCCTGCAGGAACACCCAAGTCCTGTTTGCACACAGACTGCTGCCCAGCACCCAGCTTCCCTGTGCTGCCACAGAGCCTGCCAGGGGCCCACCAGCATCTCCAGCACCCCATGCAGCAGCATGCTCCAGGTCTCCTCAGGGCCATCAAGGATTGCTCTGATCCTCCCCAGCATCTCCAGGGGGCAAAGGCTCTTGACTGCTGCGGGCAGTCATGTTTTCTTGCCCTCATGAGGTGCCTCTGGCTCTTTGTTAGCATTTTAGAGGCAATTAGAACAGCCTGAGCCCTGAGATTTGTCAGCTCTAGAGGCAGGAGGGTCACACTTTCACACCTCTGCTTCTGCTCAAGTCACCCACCCCGGTGCAGGATCAGAGAAGAGCCCCAGGAAGAGGTAGATCCATGCCAAATGCACCTGCACAGCCCTGGAGAGACAGACAAGGTGTCCATTCCACAGGAAATGCACCCTGCAGCATCACAAGCAGCCAAGGGTGCCCAGGCTACAACAACACAAGTTCGCCAAACACATGGCCCCTCTGGAAAGGCACTGAGGGACCCCCTGAGAGCCACCACCTCCTGTTCTGCCCAGTGCACTCTGGAGCTGCCAGAGTAGGGCTCAACCCTGCCACCTCTCACAGCCAACACTGAGCACCCTCCAGCAAGTACCCATCATCCCACTGCCATTTAGAGCGCAGGATGGAGGAACCAGGAGGAAAACTCCCCCTGCCAAGAACAAGCAGGAGAGCTGGGAAAGTCAGGTAGCCACAAGAAAGGAGAGCTCAGTGCAGTTAACTGGATAGAGCCAGGCCCATCAACATGGGAAAACAGCAGGAAATATGGGCACATGTAGCAAGAGCTGCAGCAGGTCTGGAGTGAGCCAGGCAGACGGTAACACAGGAGGGGGAATAGAGTCAAAGAGCAAGGCAAAAGGGATGGCAAAGAGCAGAGAGGAGAAGGACCATGAGCAAGCCTAGCCACTTCACACTCTGCACCAGGAAAACTGGATTTACACCAGCCCTGTTGCTAACTCCCCAACTCATCTCCAGAAGGGAAGGGTGAGGGCTGCAAAGGCTCTGCCAGCCCTCCTGGGAAAGGAGTGACCAGCAAAGAGCTTGTTGCCACCCTAGGGCACCAGCACAGAGCTCGTGCCAGGCGCCATGAATGGCCCATCAGAGCCCAGAGTACAGGAATACAGGAATTAAAAAGCCTCCTGCATGGCCAAGTCCATCACCTCTCAGAGCTGTGCTCCTCTGGGTTGGCAAGAGGAAGAGCGAAGCTGTGATAGAAAATCTCCCCACGGCTCCATCCAGTCTAAGAAGAATTAGAACAGAGTAGCTGAAATCCCCTGGTGCCAAGAGTTCCTAGCCTGGCTGCTGGGGCTGAGTGCAGGCAGAGGTGCCGGCAGGACATGGCACCATGGGTAGCACCAACACCAAGACCTCAGAGCCCTCCCCTCACCAAGGGTGGCACAAAGCTCTGCAGGACCTGGTGTGCTCCCAGCAAGGTGGACACGAACCCAGGGAGAGAAAGGATGGGACTTGGCTCTGTGGGTGCTCTGCATCAACTGGCCTGTGGCTCCAAGCAGAGCCAGGACCCAGCTGTGCCAGCAGCACTCCATAAGCCCCTGCCAGAGCCCAGTCCCACTGAGCTGCAGCATCGAGCAAGCCCTGCACTCCTCGCCCACAGCACACCTCCGCTGCCAGAGCTGAGCAGTGTGACACCATGGCCACAGCACACAGACCTCCCACGATTGCTCCTCAAGCTCTTTCTCACTGCGAGGGCCTTTCTCTGCTCCCTCCCGAGGAGGCACACAGACATATTTTTGCACATTTTAAAGCTCTGTCACATCCCACTGAGCTCCTTCTCTCACCAGCAGCTCTAAATCCACAAGCTCAACTGTGGGATTTCCAGCCGGCCGTCGCCCCCCCAGCACACTGGGGAAGGATTACGGCACCTCGGCTCCGCGGCAGCGATAATCCTCTCTGCCTTATCAGTGTGGGGAACAGCCGGCAAAAGGCTGGCTGCAGCTCCTGGGCACCCCGATGCCAGCATCGCCCACCCCAGCTCCCAGCAGTGGGAGGGAGCTCCTGCCCAGCCAGAGGGTGCTGATCCTGCGGCAAACCTGCTCCGGCTGCTGCACCAAAGCTAGCCACCAGCAAAGACCCTTTTCACACAGTCATAGCCCTGTAGGTTGGGGCTTTATCCCCAGGAAATCTAGGCTGTCAAGGAAAGGCAACAGCCCCAGAGCAAGGGGATCAGGGTTGCCTTCTGCACTGATGAAATTAAAGCAGTTAAATGACACCTCAGTGTCCACGCTGAATGAATAGTGTTTGCCATGACAGACCCTCCTTCTCTCTGCATTCCTGTCACACCTGTCACATACCTGCACTCCCCTTACTCCTCTTCCCTTTCACCCCCCCTGTACACCCCACCACCCCCATCCTGCCCTATTGCTGGGAACATGCAGGGCACCAGTACAGCAGAAGGATTTAATTGCATGTCAAAATTAAATCTCTTTTGATGAAGAACAATTCAACTACGGCTCTGCCTAATCAAATTAACAAAGTCTTTTTTGATTTTCAATTATCTTCTTCACTGGAACACTTTATCCAGTGCTCCTGTGATACAGCTGACAAGCTCTGACTAACAATTGAGGTGTTTTGCTGCACTTCAGCAAGACAGGGCAACCACAGGAGCCTTGCTCTGCCTGTTCCCCCCTCACTGAGCCAGAAAACAACTGGAGCAAACACACAAGATTAAGTAACACCAGCAGCCCCCTCACTGCGGCACAGCCAGACCAGCTCTCTCCATGGCTAGGCATGGACCAGTTCCTCTCCCAGTTGGGCTGTAGCAGGCCGTCTCATCCACAGCACCCTTCCAGAGGCTGGAAGGGCTGACAGCCTGGAACACCCTCACTGTCATCCCAAACCAAGAGCCACGAGACCTGGGGACAGCCAGCAGCAAATCCAGCCCCACCACACGTGAGCCCACCCATGAGCTGGGGGCACCCGCAGCACCCTCAGGAGGAAACTGTGCAGACAAGCACCCATTGCTTCTTCAGCAGCACCCATCACTGCCCACCCCCTCCAGGGCACCTGGCCCTGCAGCAACCCTGTACTCCTCAACCTGCCAGAGTGTGCCAGCCTCAAGCTGCAGCAGTAGGGCTGGAGCCCACCCAAGGGGAGCCCAGCAGGATGAAGACTCATCCTACCAGGGCCTCACATTCACTACTGGCCAATTATCATTCAGGCATCACACTTAAAGGTCACTTAAGGAAGAAAACTGACTTGTGTGAAAATGTTAATAGACAGGCTGGTGCATCCATTAGAGGGCACAGAGAGCCTGCCTGACCCTGCAGAGGAGGTAGCAGTGCTTGCAGTGCAGACCACTGGTGCTGAACGCCCTGCCTGTGCCCAGAAGGCACCTGGACCCTGCCTCCAAGGGGAGCAGCCAGGTGAGGGACAAGGAGAGGCAGGGGATGCACTAGGCTGTCCGACACAATGATGGGCAGCATATGCCTGCCAGAAGATGGACATATCCTGTCAATTTGCAGGTGGCATATAAGCACTGAGGTTGCCCCAAGCTGCCCAGCCCTGGAGCGTTCAGGCCCTGGTGCCCTGAAGGATGAGAGATGGCTCTATCCCCTTCCCCTCCTACCAGGGACATCAAACACCTGGTGAGGATGGAGCTCCGTCTACTCCCCCTCCTGACAGATCCCAAGGACATGTAGGAGATAACCAGATGGGATTCAGCCCCAGCGCCCCAGAAACAGGCACACCCTGCACTTTGGCTGGTGCCAGCTTACCTGAACATCCCCACACCAATGGAGCTGTGCACATACACCATGGGCTCAGGAGGAGCTCTGGGCTCCCTGCAGCTGGAGAGACATTAAGCTGTGATGGCAGGACAGAATGTATTAAAAGATGCTAATTTAATTAAAAGCGCACAACAATGGCTAAATTAGCAAGCGAAGGAGAACACCTGTCTCTGATAAGGGCACAAATACTAGAGCAGAAGGATGCAGCAAGGCCCCATGGCAGAGGCACAGGCTGAGCTTCCCCACTGCACAAGGTTCATAGGACCAACTCACCTCCCTGTCCAGCTGCAGATGCTCAGTGCACGCAGGCACATAAGACTCTTCCCCTGGATTATCTGCCAACTTTCAGCCTTCTCCCTGCCACTGCAGGCATGCTGGGCAGCCTCCAGCAGTTCCTCCTCCCTAGCATGGATTCTGCTCCCAAACACAGGCTACAGCATCCAATCATGCTACAGGGTCTCTAGGGCAGGGAATGGGGTTTTATTGGGGTTTTGTTTCCATTGCATTTAAACGGCAGCTGAGCAGAGCTCTGCCTTCTCCCTGCAGTGCTGGGGGAGCACAGCCAGGGCTGATGCAAGCCGGGTGAAGTCTGGAGCCCCCTCCGCAGCTCCTGCTGCCGGTCCCCAGCGAGCTTCCCTGGCAGCTGCCCAGAGCCAGCTCCATCCTGCAGCGCTTGCAGAGGCTTTGGGGGCAGCTTTATCGCCTTTTTCGCTTTATTAAGCTGTTTTCAAGGGAAACCATCTTAATTTGTATTGATCTCCGGTTGAGCAGTGCCCCTGCCTGCAAGCTGGCAGTTGCTCCAGCACTCCCGCCTCCTCCTTCCAGCCCCACAGCAGGGACAAGTCTCTGCCACGGGGCTCCGGGCCGTGCTCCAGCCCACGGCAGGGCTGGGGCTTTCCCGCAGCGGCCGGGCCAGGCCGAGCTACAGCACGTTCAAGCAGCAGCAGGACCCTGCAGCCCTGGGTGAAGGAATGACAGGCCTAGGTGCACAAGCAGCACATCTCGCGCATCGGAGAGCTCCCGGCACAGGTCCCGGCGCGGCCTCGCCGCAGAACGGACCGGGCGCGGCGCCTCCCGCCCGCCTGCTCCCCGCAGGCCCGGCCCGGGGCCTCCCACCCGCTCCCCGCACGCCCAGCCTGGGACCTCTCGTAGGCCAGGCCGGGCCCGGCCTGGGCCCTCCCGTGCGNGTCACTGCCAAGTCACCACTAAACCGTGTCCTTCAGCACCACATCTACACATCTTTTAAATCCCTCCAGGGGATGGTGACTCCACCACTTCCCTGGGCAGCCTCTTCCAGGGTTTCCTTTCAGAGAAGCCATTTTTCCTCATGTCCAACCTAAATCTCCTCTGGCACAACTTAAGGCCATTTCCTCTTGTCCTATCACTTCTTCTTTGGGAGAAGAGACACCTCTACTTGGCTACAAGCTCCTTTCAGGTAGCTGTAGAGAGTGAGGTCTCCTCTGAGCCTCCTTTTCTCCTGGCTAAACAACCCCCATTCCCTCAACTGCTCATACCTGGCACCTTTTACAGCAGAGACCAGAGTGAGAGGATAGGAGGGTTGGCAGGATTCACAGCAGGCTGCACACAGGGCCTGGGGCTGGACTGCTCTAGTGCAAACACCTGCAGGATCCCCAGGCAGCCCTGGCAGCACTCCTCAAGCTGTCCCAACACCAGAGAGCTGCTCCCACTGCCCATGCTGAGCACCCAGCCCTGTAGCACTAGCCTGGTGGCACCAGGGCATGACACAGCCTTGGATGGGACTATATGCCCCAATTTCAGTGCTCTGCTTACCCTTGGGGTGACCTAGACTGGTGGGATAGGAGCAGCAGCCCCTTGCCTCCTCCTGCCATCACTGGGCACGGCAGCAAGTGCACAGAGGGATTGGAAGGACATGTCAACACTGCTCCTCCAGAACACTGGCTGCTTCCAAAGAGTATTTGATTCCCTCTTCATGGATGAAGGGATGGGCTCCCATTCCCAGGTCTCTCCACTTCCACTCCCTTTTGTGCATTTTCCAAAGAGGGGTTGATCACATCCTGGCAGATGCTGGGAGCAGATGCCTAATGGAGGCCATCTGCCACATTTCACAGGGAAAATTATTCAAACTCACTAGGACTTTAATTTAATCAGCTGGCACTGAAGTGGGCACTGGGCTTTCATGTGAGCAGGTGTGAGTGCAAATCGGTGAAGGCAAAGGCAAGCATTTCATCTCCACTCACTGAGCCCACAGGCAGAAGCTGATGGAGCAGTGTGGCCACCAGCACTTCACACCAGCATAAAGGCACAACTTGCACCACTTCTTGGGCACTCTGCTACCAAGGAGTGTTTTCCATAGGAAAGCTCCTCAAATAACCCCAGTGCATAGGGAAGATTCATTGCAGATGACAGGAGAGCAGATGGGGTACCAGTTACAAGTGGAAGGAGTCTGCTGGCTTCGATCACAGGCGCTTTCATCCCCACCAGCACATCCCTGTGGAACCCAAGTGCTGCTAACCCCAGGCCAAGCTACTCAGAGGGATTGAACAGGAGGGATCCATCCCCAGGGACCTGGCAGCTTCATTCAGAGCAGCTGCAAGTGCTGCACAAAACTCACCTGCCTTCCCAGCCCCTTCCTATCCTGGATGGAACATTGCTCCCCCAAATGCTTCCCATATGTGGAGTGACAGATCAATTTACTGCAAGGAGGAGAAAGCACCAGCCTGGCACTTGGAAGAGGGGACATGGGGAAAGGCGCTGCCTGTGCTGCTTCCTCTGAAATCACTGCCTTACCCAAACATGAGGCAATTTCCAAACCCAGTGGCTCTCAGCTCAGACACTCCTGGTGCATGTGGATGCTTTCACGAACAGTCTGTCAGAGGAAGACACCTAATGCTGTTTGGGACACCTGCAGAGAGAGCTGGGATCTTTCCAAGCATGAGGTGTCTCCTTGCTGCCCCCACCATAAGCCACACAGATGTGCAGGAGTTTCCCATCATGGCCACCACCCCCACTGTGTGGAGTGAGCTCCTGCTATGGAGTAAAAGGTGAAAAGGCACAAGTGCAACAGAGCACAGGAGGTGAGAGGTCATGAAATGTTTCATTAAAGTCCTGATTTGATCATCAGCAGAACCCACCTGCACAGCAGAGTACAAGGCTTCCAGCAATCCTCCACCAAATTGATCTGGAGGAAAATTCTTCCTGGCCCCAGATCTGGGGCACATTTACACCCAAGCTAGTAATTATGACATATCAGGCAAATAAAAGGCATTTACAAGTTCTCTCCTATTGATTTTAGAACTTTCTCCCCAGCATTACAGCATGTCCAGACTCAACAGCTAAAACACATCTTACCAAGTGTAAGCTCACCATTGACAGCCCCAAGCAGCCACTGCAGAGACTCAGAGGCTGGGGGTGCCCACAGTCTTGCTGTGCTCTTGGTTATGCACAGCAAAGCCTCCATAGCCACCAACTCCTGCCAGATCACTCCCCTTCCCCTCTACCAACTTCCAGAGCCACTCCAACCACTATGTTCCTATTGACACACAACAGGAATGACATTATTTGCCTCTTGCAGCAATCACCTAGAAGCCTGGTGCTAGGTGTACTTCAGCTACCACAGGCAAGACTCCTCCACAGTGTGCCACTGCTTGCCCCTTGTCCCTCACTGGCCCACAGGCTAGCACCATGGGATCACTTCTCTACATGATGCCAGCTCCAAGTCCAGGCTGAGCTCCCCTCCCCAGCAGGATGAGGTATGAGCAGCCAGAGTCTCTGCACAGGCACCACCAGGGCAGCAAGAAGGATCTAACCCAGATTCTCATCCCTGGAGCTACTAGGAAACTTCACTCACTGGTAGGTGAGTTTAGACCATTTCCAAAAGGCCATAGACAAGTTTAGCTGGAGAATCCATGATGCTAGAAGGAAATTGGGCAGAGAAGGAACAGGGATAACTTGGCAGCTGCTCACATTTAGTTTGCACCTTCTTTGCCAGTGTGGAAGGAAACAAACGACCTGTGAAGGGAATGGAGTGCAGTGATTCATTACCCCTGATGTGTGATGATGGCTTAATTATTTTTCTAACTGGGGAGAGACACTTTCTGACAGCAGGTGCAAATTAATTCTCCACTGTTTTAAGGAGTGATCGGCCCAGGACAAGCAGAAAACTGGAAAACCTAATTAAATTGGGAGCTGGGTGGAATAAATGGAGCAGGGAGTTTGTTTGCATGGTGCTGATGGATATTAACGATTGCTGGGGAAGGCACTGGAGCTCCCAGCAGGAAAGTGGAGCTGTCTTAGTGGCTTCATGTGCCCAGCCAGGTTGTGACAGTTTTGGGCAGGAGGTGTCATGTTAGTCACAGCATGTGCCACTGCTGTGTAGAGACAGGGAAAACTGGGCAATTCCCTAGGGAGAGGGATCTTCTGCTCTGCCCATGTGGAGTGGAGGCTGATGGTTAGCAGGCTGCCAGCCAGATGTGCAGCACTAGGGATGTCTAGTCCCTTCCAGGCTTCATATCCCTCGATGGCAACAGGGCCCAGCACCCAGTTACTGAGCCACCAGCACCAACCCAGGCAGCAGGCAAGTAGTTTGTCCCATTTCTGTGCAACAAGAGCAGGGGCAGGTTAAACATCTTCAGAGAAGCCCATGCCTGGCTCCAAACTTCTGGTCCAGGCTTCCAGAAGCAAGAGAGGAGCTGACACAGCTCTCCCCACCCTAAAATGCAGCAGAGCTAGGGCCACCTCCTGCACACAGTGCCAACTGTCCACTCCTGCATAGGAGCAGGGAAGAGAACCAACACCTGAAGGGTTTTGCCACGGGGGGGAGCAGCCCAGGACTGATGGAATATTGTCAGTTCCGGAATCAGGGAGAAAAGAGTTGATGTTGAACAGTTGCCATGGAAACACTATTTATACTTTCCTGCAGCTCCAGATTCTGGCTCTCCCAGCCCAGTCACCACTCAGCCCCACTGCCCTGGCCCTCACACCAAAGCCAGGGTCTCCATCACCACCCTCCCTCCACATGTGCTTTGGTCCCAGCCCCAGGGATTCAAGTACCTCTGCAATTCCCAGCAGGACCTCAGGCTGCTGAACTAGCAGCTGCACCACAGGGTTGTTCCCCAGTCTCATCCCAGAGCATCTCCAGGGATTTTAAAGGGAAGCAGTGCCTGGAGCCTGCCTTGTACCACACACATTCCACAGCCCAAGTCCAGCCACTGCTGCCCATCGAGCTGCCCTGTGCCCAGCAGACTGACAGCAGGAGAGCACTCAGAGCTCAGGGTTTGCAGAGTTCCTGGAGAAGAGCCAGGCAAAGCCCCAGCAGAGGAGATCACTGCTCCCTGGCAGACACTCCTACTTCTGCAGCATCCAAGTCCCAGGCTAGATGATGCAAAGCTGAAAACGGGGGGGGAGATCAGTGGCACCAGGAGGTTAAATGCATGTCCTGGTCTCCCCCTGCTCATCCTCCATCCCAGGGATGCTGCTGCCAGAGGAGTCTGCACCTGCCTGTAATTCTCAGCCCCACTCATCCCACCCCACAGCCCTGGTGGTCCCTCCTACCTACCCCTCCCCAGACTCCTGAGCCTGCCTGCTGGCTTGCTCTGCTGCTCCCCCCTGCACCAACACACCAGCAGTGCTGGGAAAGAGCCCTAATTGCTTTTTGTTTTTCTGCTTCTCCCATCATTAAATCCCTTCTTCATCCCTAATAGTTTGGGATTATATGAAGGTTAATATGTTTCAGGTTCCACACAAGTACAGCTAATTAACACACAGTCCCCTCAATTCCCTTTAATGCCTACACATGTAATGCGATCGCTGCAATTACCTGCTTCCCAAAGCCATTACAAACCACAGAAAATTAGCTGGAACAGGTGATAAAACCCTTCTTTTATTGGTTCATAAAAGGAGCTGATCTCCAGACAGCAGCCCCCCACCACACAGCTGGAAGGGACCAAGACCCTTCCCCAGGCAGCCTGGCCAGGATCACCCATGCTCCCAAAGAGTCCTCAAACATCATTTCCTCCAGCCTCAAGCTTCACCCTCCCTTGGGTGGTTACATAGAGACTCCCTGCTTCAGACTACAGCACTAAGAGCCAACCTTGCTTTCTACTGATGGAAGTGAGTCTGTAATTAAAGCAAAACCCTCCTAGATGCTGGGGGTATCCTAGGTGAGGAAGCAGAGCAGAGTATGAGGGACATCCTCACATAGAATCACAGAATGGTTTGGGTTGGAAGGGACCTCTGGACCTCATCTAGTCCAAACCCCCTGCAGTGGGCAGGGACATCCCCAACTAGAGCAGCTTGCCCAGAGCCCTGGCAAGCCTCACCCTGAATGCCTCCAGGGATGGCAACTCAACCACCTCCCCGGGCAACCTGGGCCAGTGTTCCACCACCCTCATGGGGAGGAACTTCTTTCTAATATCCAGTTTAAATCTACTCTTCTCCAATTTCAAACCATTGCCCCTTGTCCTTTCACTCCAGGCCTTTGCAAACAGGCCCTCTACTTGGTCACACAGAGTGAGGAGAGAGCCAAATCCAGTCCTGGCCTAGGATCCTTGGGGCTGGCATGTTTGTCACCATCCTGAAGCAGGGCTGAGGCACCATCCCTAGGGATGTATGGCTTAAGCACCCAGGGCGGGGGGAAGAAAGGGAGAGAGCTGTTCACCATCCACCCCCAGAGAGAGAAGGGGAGGGAAGCTGAAAAAGCAGGAGAGCCCTTGTCTACCTCACCATCCATCCAGAGAAGAGCATCCTCCACAGGCTTCAGGAGGGACCACAGAATAACCTCCTTTGCCCTCACTTTGCTTTCTGCCCAGGATGCTGCATGACCCCTGTGGCAATCAGAACACTTGCAGTTAAACTACCCCCATCTCCTTTTAGAAGCCACACAGGGAGAAACCCAGTGCCAAGGAATGCAATTAGCTCCCAGTGAATTGCTCCATTGCTCTATTAGCCCTCGCTAAAAACCTGTACCTATCAGGCAAGTTTCACTTTCCAGCTACTGGATCCTGTTGTGCCTGTGCCTGCCAGATGAAAGAGCTCTCTAACAATCAGTGTCTCCTCTGCTCCATTATTTACACTGCAGCAGCAATACGTGGGTCCTCTCCAGAGCCTGTGGCCCTGGGATGCCCTCCCTGCAGATCCCAGCTGAGCCCATCACAAGCTGCAGCTCAGCTGGGCAGGTAGAGCAGCAGGCACCATGATCCTCTCCCAGATCCCCATACAGGAGGGAAACCAATGCTCTAAGGCTGCTCAGAGCAATCAGATCACCTTAGCAGGCACAAAGGACACTCTGGCCCAGGACAGCAGGGTGGCAGGACACAGCCTTCTGTGCATAGTCCAGGCATATCCCCACTTTCCACAGGGGCTCAGCTCCCAGCTCCTTCAGCTCTGGCACAGCCACAGCCTTCCCAAGGGAGCCACACTGCAGCTCATTCCCAATGGACACAGGCAGGTTCCTTGTGCAGCAGCCTGCAAGGTCTCCATTCAGCTCCTGAAGGCAGCTGTAGATCTGAAGGACTCAGGCTGATCTTTAGCAGACATTTATCTGTGCCACATGCAGCCCAGTCCTGGGGGACAACGCGGATGCCATGGGCCAGGGTGCAATGCCTAGGCAAGTCCCCAGCTCCAAGCAGTCCTGATGCCATGGGTCAGGGTGCAATGCCTAGGCAAGTCCCCAGCTCCAAAGGGTCCTGATGCCATGGATCAGGGTGCAATGCCTAGGCAAGTCCCCAGCTCCAAGCAGTCCTGATGCCATGGGTCAGGGTGCAATGCCTAGGCAAGTCCCCAGCTCCAAAGGGTCCTGATGCCATGGATCAGGGTGCAATGGCTAGGCAAGTCCCCAGCTCCAAGCAATCCTGATGCCATGGATCAGGGTGCAATGCCTAGGCAGGTCCCCAGCTCCAAGCAGTCCTGCTCATCACACCCCATCCCACTAGCACCAGTCAGCCTTTCCACAACTGTATCTTATCTCAGCATCCTCCCCAAGTGCCCAGAGCACCCTCCAGTGACAGACCCCCTGTGCAAGGCCTTCTTACAAATGTAAATTGGGAACAGCCTCACAGCACAGGAGGAAAATCACTGTAAACAAAATCTCTGTTGCTGTGGAAACCATTAAAAATAGATTCCCCACGCTCCCCCTTTTGTGCTGGGTATTATACAGCTGGGTTCCTTCATTCCACATTATTATTACTTTTTAATTATGAATAATTTCCTCCCTTCTATAGGAAGATGGAGTAAAAACCAGAACTTTCCAAAAGAGGGGCCTTTAGGATATGTTTCAATATGCAAATGAAGGCAAACATGCATTCTGTAGTGTTTACGCCACAGGGTAGAAATCTTTCTGCATTAACCCTTCCCATGCCACGTTCCCTATTTTCTCCCCTTTCCTTCAACTGGGAAGGCCAGAGAGCCCTTGGTCCTGCAGGATTGGCTAATGAATGGAGGTAAAGAGTATCAGATGTGTGGGGTGATGCCTTGTCCTTGTCAAGGGTTGTGACAAGTCAGTGTGGTGCTCCCTGCCATACTGGGGCAGAGCAGCCACTGCCACCCTCTCCTGGCCACGGTCCTTGGGCACCATGTGGCTGGGACCAGGAGCAGCCCTCAATGCTCAGGAATGTAAAGATTAGTGCAACTTCTGCTGCCTCAGGCCCTGGTGTGGAGCAACCTACAAGCATCAGGTGAGCACTGCAAGCGGAGAGGGATGGGGCACAACACGTCCCTATCGCACTTAACACCAATGTCCTGTGACACTCACTCCCCTCTGATACAGGATTCAGCTGCTGAGCAGAGGAATGACTTACAATTATTTGGAAAAATACAGTACCTGGGAAGATGGTCCCATTCCAGAGTGACTCAGTTGCTATTTGCAGCCCTCCTCAGTGTGAGAGGATGCTCCTGCATCGGGAGCGCGGGCAGGCACCGGCACCATGCCGGCTGCCAGCTGAGGCCCTGGCAGCAGCACACTGTGGGCAGCTCCTGCCCAGGCCTGCCAGTGAGTGGATGCCTCCGTGCCCGGCACGCCCGGGCCAGGCAGAAGGTTCCTGAGCAGGCTTGGCTATCAGTTCCCTAGCTCTGCCCTGGAGGAGCAGATGGATGGCCCTGGGAACCCTCCCAACACATGCTGGGTGAATGTCCTACCTGCTCTGACAACATGCTGCCTGGCCAGAGGTCAGGTCCCTCTGCCTGCCCCAGGGATGCTGTTGAGCATAGGGCACACAGAGCTGCTGGACAGACCTGTTTGTCCAGGGTGACCTGGCTCATGAAAAGCAACCACAGAAGCAACAGCAACAAGGATACCCCAATATAATTTCATTGCCCAAGACTGGGTCTCTCTGTACAGGAGGGAATGTGACTGACTTGGTCTTCAGGAAAGTTTCTGATACCTCATCACATAGATCTCTTTAATAAAGCAGAGCAGCATTATTTACCCAGAAACATTACAAAAAATGGGCTGGAAAACCACAAACAGGCCTGTCTTTGGATTGTCTGATCTTCATAATTAAAGACAGAAAGTTTTCTTCAGTTGCCTGCAGATACCAAACTGGGCCAGGGTTAACTGGCTTAGGGGCTGGAAGGGAGAGGGCAGAGGCTGCCCTACAGCAGGGAGGAACCATAACTGGCATGCACTGAGGATGGGGCACCCAGGTAAGAGGCTGCAGGGAAAGAAGTATTTCTTGTGGATCCCAAGACAAAAATGAGCAAGCCCTGATATGCTACATGGAAAAAAGGCCAACAACATTCCAAGAGGCACAGAGCAATCATCACCTGCAAGACAGAGCAATTCTGCCCATCACCAGCTACACACACTTGCTGCAGAGCAGAGCCCAGCTGCAGCTCCATGTCCCCTGGGGCAGCACTGACTGATGGTCACACACCACACAGAGGTCCCAGAGACAACAGAGCATAACCCTTCCCAGCCATTGGGAAGCCTGAGGGACAGGGCAGCCATTGGCCCCATCCTCATTACTCCCTGGGGGTATTTTTCAGGCACACCCAGAGCACAAGCAGACAGCCTAAGGTGCCTAAGCCCAAAACCCCTTCAAGAAGCCATACTCTACCAGGGCTTGTTTCCAGCAGAGGCTCCCAGGGTGCTCTGGTAGTGAAGCCCTTGTGCCAGCCCATGGCATCATTTTACCCTCAAGTTGGTTAAGAAGACAGCACTTCAGCACACTACCACCTCCTTCTAGAAATCCCCAGAGAAAACAGGATTCCTTCTCTACAGCAACAAGCTCTCTCTATTCCCATTTTCAGGTGCTTTAGTGCTCCATCTCTCCTACCATAACCTACATTTTAACCTACCCCTGAACATCAACATTGAGGATTATTGCTTACTACAGCTTGGGGCTAGAAGGGCCATTAGACCCAGCCAGTGCAGTGCCCAAGAACATGGGTTGAAGACAGCCATGCTCTGATCCCATGTTCATTCAAGCTACTGCATCCCTGCTAGACAAATATCCAGGTTTGATCCAGAGATGTCAAGCAGTGGAGAATCCCCCACAGGCTTAAGCTGTTCCAGTAGTTAATTACCTTCCCTGATAAAAATATGCACTTCTTTTCTAGTCAAAATTTGTCTAGCTGGAGCTTTCAGTGCCTGGATCTTGTTATGTCTTTTCCCTGCTAAATTAGAGCACTCTGTACCCGCAGAAATCTCTTGATCACAGCCTAAACCGACCTACGTCGCAAAGCCACCTCTTAAACTTCTCTTGGATGAAAAGTTCAACCTACTTAGGCTGCATCTCCCACAGCAGAGCAGATTTGCCAGACCATGAACCATTTCTGTAGCTCTTTTTCTGCACATTTCCCATGTCAACAGTGTTTTTCCAGCACAGACACCCAGAGTGGTCCCAGCATCCCAATGACGTTGCTGGCACTCCCACCCTTCCTCCCCCACGAGCTCACTGTGCAGCTAAGGGGAAGCATTTCCATCCAGCAATTAGCAGATTGCAGCCACAATCACCCTAATGCAGGGAAGGGACGTTTTGCATCCTGCCCTGGTGCTGGGGGGTGTTAGAAGATGGCCATGGAGAGCAGATGCCCACCCCTACTGCCCCCCCTTCTGCCAGCTGAGTTTCCAAGCAGGACAGTCCCCAAGCTCCTTTGCCCAGCCAGCACCCTGAGCCTGAGCCAAGGGGACAGATGAAGCCATTGCCACCCCAGTGCCACTTCCTCCAGGCTCAGCAGGTCCAAGTCACAGGTTTGTCACTGCCACTCTGGGTGGAGAAAACAGCCTCTCATGGAGAAAAGTTCCAAGTGCCTTAAAAACACTTTAGGAGCTTGCTTTGGTGGAGCTTGGCAACCAGAATGAAGAGACTCAGGGCAGGTCTCCCACACAGCACCCAGAGCCCCGGGGGGCACCTAGCTTTCTGCCAGCCCTCCTGATGCCATCCACAGTGGTGCCCACCAAGCAACACCCAGCCTCTGCTCCCTACCCTGCTAGGGAGCTCCACAGCACCCAAGACCCCAGCAAACATGGATTCACCCTGCACCACGAGGCTGCAGGAAGGCAGGAGCCAGAGGGAAGGCAAGCTACTGAGGTCAAAACTTCCAGCACACTGATCTACACCTGTGGAACAGCCCAAACCAGGAGGACTGCCTTCTGCAAACACACTAGTCAAGTAAAACAAACTCAGGGTATCCCTTAGCCCTGTGATCAAAGCTAAAAGAGGTCATAAACCAGCAGATCACAGGGAATACTCACAGGCTGCCTGGCTCCCATCAGCACATCCACTCCAGTCAGACCAGCACCAGAGCAGGAGGGAAGGTCTATGCTGGGGACACAGCAATGCACAGAACCTTCCCAAATCCTCCCCAGCTCCTGGCCAGCAGCAGCTTCCCTCCCTGTGGACACAAGGTGTCAGGGAGCAGCCCAGGGAGGCACAACTTCCTGTACTCTCCATCAGCCAGGGTCCTGCTCCAGCCACAACTGCATCCTTATTTAATTCACAGCAATTATACTCACATTCTGCTAGACAAATAGATTTTACAAGCCCTCAGTTAAATGTGGATAATTACGGCTGCCTGCACCAGGGGACAGCCCTGCCCGGGCTCAGGAGGAAGAATCACATCCCGATTCCACTAATGCTGTAAATTAGCGAGGAGCATCCCAATGGCAGCAGAGTAATTACCAGCTCTTGCATTCCCTNGCATATGCTGCTGTTAATGGGGCTTCTGTCACTTCAGCTGCTGGCAGAGATTATTTTATCTCGGGAACCCTCTTCCCAGTGCCAGAGCACAGGCTTTCGGCTCTAAATCATCCATGGGGAACTCACAGGTGGAGGGGTACAGAAGATGAAAGCAGCAACTTTTTGGTTGTGCTGGGCAACACCTGCCAACAAAGGCTCTGCATTGATGGGCAGAGGAAGAACCATTGCAAGAAGCTCCCACAGACTGCTGGGAACATGCCCAAGCCCAGCAGGGACAGAGCAGGCACTGGGGACTGAGGAAGGAAAGATGGGACACAACCACCCAGACAAGAGCAGAGAACATCTGGTCACCAGCTAGTGCTGAGGCAGGAGCCCCAGGGCAGGCAGGAAGGCAGAGGACAGGTTCCTGCCTCACCAGGACACCCAACAGCAAACACCAACTACATCACCCAGTCTGCAGAAGGACATTAAATCTGACCTCAACCTGACAGGCAGGTAAACCAAGACACAAAGTGGGAAAGGAAAATTTTAAAAGCCCTTGAGAAACTAAAACAAACACAGAATTCCCTCTGTGACTCCACAAACCTTTTCCATCTTCTCTCCATGCTTCTGAACTCACACACTGGGAGCAGAGCTCCCACAGACAACACTCACCTACTGCTCCATGGGCAGCAGCATGGCTTCCTGCCCCAAGCCCTCATTGCTCCAACCACCCACAGATGTACCTGATGAAGGAGAAAACCTTCTGCAGAAAGCCAGGGAAGCCTCACTGGAGACAGCTGCTGGCTTTTGCTGCCAGCTAGTGCTGCTAGGGACCCTCCTGCAGTCCCAAGCCCCTCTGGAGCTAGCAGAACAGAGTGCAGAGTGTTGCTGAGGGCACCAGAGCCTGCCCCTGGGCAGGGATGTGTTGGGGATAATGCCCACTGGCAGTGGGACTGTGGCCCTGCTCCTCTCTCTCCACCTGCAGCCACTGCAGCCAAATAAAGATAAATAAAAATCAGAATGGAATTGCCACATTTTTCAAATCAATCTGTCAAAGCAAACCTGTGTGATCCAGGATCCAGCCTCAGGTGGTCCCACAGCTCCAGCACTGGGCAGAGCCATCTCTCACCAGCCCCCCATGCACCCAGCTCAGCTGCACCAGATCCCTGGGGCCAGCACCATGCCAACACCACACTGATACCCAGGGCCACAGGCCATTTGTGATGATTTCTTGTGGCATCAGCCAGATGAAGGAGCAGCATCACTACATGCCCAGCACCCAGGAGAAGGAGGATGAGGTATGGGGCCATCCTGCCTTGGGGATGCTGAGGAAAGTGGGGCCACCTCTGCACTCCCTATGTGTCTGCAGGGAATCAGCTCGACCTCCCCAAGCCTCATAAGGTCCCAGCTCAAGCTTGAAGACAGACCAGGCAGCAGCTCTGTGACCCCCTCAGAGAGCTCCAAATGTAGAACTCAGGGGTATGGATTTGGTGTCTCCCCACTGCTCCCCAGCCTGTCAGACCTCCTCAGTGCTTGGGTACTTGCTAAGATCATACAGCTTGTGTGTGAACAGGACTTAGGCTGGGGGTGCCTGGGGGAACACAGTGACCTTCATTAGAGTAATTAACAGTGAGGAGAAGAGGAGAGTGGAGAGCTGAAGGCAAGCAGCATTCCATGTGTCCAGCACTGTCTCCTGGAGCTCCAGCTTGGAGATGGGACCTGATGGCCACAGAGATAAATGAGTGTGCAAATGTGGATTTACCCAGCACAGCATGCACACATCCTCTGCTCACAACACAGTCCTCTTCACAGCCTGCTCATAGCTTCTCCTGTGGATCCACATGAGGAAGCTGGGAACACTCCCGCTCCAGGCAAGACAGCCAAGGAGCAGGCAGGCAGCACTGACAGCAGCTGCAGAGCATGAGGCACCACGAGCAGCTCTCGCTCCAGGCCCCAGCCCCAGCAGCATCATGGCTCTGCCTGGCACTGCCACCGTGTGCCAGAGCACAGCCAACACTCCCGTGCCTGGGCACTGTGCTTGCATCCCCACAGAGAGGGGGGCACAGCTCCATGCCTGGCATGGTGGTCGCTAGCATATGGAGGCTCTGCAAGGCTCCTGCCAAGGAAAGCTCATGCACTTTACCACTGCTGAGAAGCTTCTGTGTTCCTGAAATATCATCTTCCCCTGGGCAACTTCATATGTGAGTCTTGGGACTTGCCGGAGCATTAAACTGACATCTAGGTCAGAGTAAGGAATAGCTCAATGCCTCCAGGAAAAAGGGTTTTCCTTTCACATCCCAGTGCCTCCTCCACCAGCTCGATAGCCAGACCAGGAGCAAGCACTTAACATGGGTGACCACTTCAAGCCTACTGTGAAGCAGGTTGTGGCAGTGGAAAAGGGATTAAAACCATTTCTGAGACCTGGTCTAGAGACAAGCTGCAATTTCTGGAATCCTTTTGGCTCTTTATGGTCCTCGGAACAGCACCTTTGCAGGAAAAGGCACTTGCAGAATTTAAAGCCCTGGGAGAGCTTGGACAGACCACCAAGACCTGGGCCAGGGTCAGCAGACTGACATGACAAATGCCATGTGTAAGAACCAGCACTGCACATGAAAGATGTGTTCCAGCCAGAGACAGCTGGAACCTTGGTGGTAAAGAGCCTCCCCTGCCAGCCCCAGCTCTGCCCACAGCTCCCTGGATGCTGGCTCCCAGGGAGGTACAGAGCAGGGATACATCATGCTCCAGCAGACTACATGGCTTGCCTGCCCCAGCCCTGCTCCTCCTGAAATAAAGCAAGCTGAGGAAATAAGTAACACTTGCTAGGAAGGACAGAGGAGTGACCGGAGAGCCCCAGGCTCCTGAGGGCAGCAGCTCTGGTCACTGCCACCCTCAAGCCTCGTGGCACTGGGGAAGGGTCAGGCCATTGGGTGGGTGGGGAAGAAGAGTCTGCCCTGATATTTCAACACCATCACACATGTTCTACAGGAACAGGGGACGATGAGGCAGGAGTTCACCTGACAAAGTGTCCCAGGGGCTGTGCAGCAGGATCAGGGCATGATAGATCATCAGAATAAAAGCAGGAGAAGGGTGAGACAAGCAATCAGCAGAGACCAGCTGTAAATCTCAGTGCTGATGGGGCTGGAGATGAGCTGCTGGCTTTCGGGGGGGTAGGGTGAGCAGCAGAGAGAAGAGGGTGTTAACAGGAGCTGTGAGCAGTGCCAGATCCTGCGTCCCAGCTGATGCAGAGACCTCGCTGTCAGGGAGACAAAGTGGAACTGCTCAAGTGCATCATTGATTTTTAATAAAAGCACATCACGCTCTGGAAATCCAGGATGGGGCCCTGTTCTCTCCTCCCTGCTTGCCCCATCTCCCCTGCTCCCAGCCCACTCCACCCCACAGCCCTGCCCTGGGCTGAAGACTCAGCACAGACCCTGCTCCCATGGGATTGCTTGGGGCAGGATTGCTGCCTGCCCACTTCTCCTCTGCCAATCCCTGACCAATGACTGAAGGGATTCACATCCACCCTGCAGGACCTGGAGCAGCTGCTGCCCACAGTGGTGCCAGCTGCTGCCCACAGTGGTGCCAGCTGCTTCATGTTGTCCCCACACTGTCACTTTGCCAGAGGTGGGTGCCTTGCTCCACCACAGCAAATGAACCCACAACAGGGACCCTTGTTAAACACCAGCAAGGAGCAACAGGCAGATGCAGAGAAGCCCAGGCTGCAGGACAGGCAGAGGGGAGGTGTTGGAGTGTGTGTGCCCACCCAGGAACAGGTGCTATGGGGAGGCCAAGCTGGCCCCACTGTTCTGCAGGAAAGCTCCAGCATATGACAGCACGTGCACCTCTCCTCCAGCATGTCACCATGATTGAGTGGAGGATGCAAGCACTGTAATAGTTTCATCAACTTAGCTACTTTTTATGAGAAATTTGTTCCAATGCCTTCCCCTTCCCTGGCTGCTGTCACCTTAACAGATGCCAGACCAGAAAGAAAAATAATCCTGGCAGGAAACTTTGAACTGGAGCAAGCAGCTTCCCAGGGAAGGGGGGCAAGAGGTGGGAGAAAACACATTTCTGCAGGAGCTCAGGACCACTCAGAGCAGCCCCAGCCTGACACTACCAGTGTGGAAGATTCACTTGTACCCTCCTCTTCCTCCCCAGGGGGAAATTGCCTCATGCAGATATACCATAGTGCCAGTGAAACCCAGCTGTGGACAGGAGCCCTCCATCCCCAGCCCCATCCATCCTGTCTCCTTGCCCTCTGGACCAGTCCTGCCTCCCCAGTAAGCACCTAAAATGCACCTCCTCCCTCCCTGATACAATTCCCACACCTCTTTCTGTCCCTGACACCTCTCACCCTCCTCTGCTGCTCTGCCTGCTCCCCCAGCCCCAGGCAATGCCAAATGGCCTGGTGCCAGGTGGTGAAGCTCCTGACCTCCTGCTTCCCTCACCCACGCGCTTCCCAGGCACTGAGCTGTGCCCTCGAGCACCCTGCCACTCACTCCCTCCACCCACAACCTTCCCAATTAACTCCAGCATCCCCCTGCCAGCTCCTGCCTGCTCCAGCCAGGCAACAGCCCTCTGCAGCCTGCACCAGTGAGGTTTAAGCCTCTGTCTTCAGCAGTGATAAGCTGTGTTATGGACCAGGTACAGCCATGGGGCCCATCCAGCTGTGCCCAATGCTCTGCCAAGGAGTGGGCACCAGGGCTGCACTGGCAGCCCCATGGTGATGGACAGCAGAGCCACAGTGCACAGCACAGCATAGGAATGCCTGAGCCAGCTGGCTCTTCCCTGCTTCCTCAGTCCAGGGAGGGTTTTACACCAACAATGTGCTAACTACCTGAAAGGAAGTTGTAGCGAGGTGGTGGTTGCTATCTTCTCCCAAGGAACAAGCAATAGGACAAGAAGAAATGGCCTCAAGTTGTACCAGGGAATGTTTAGGATAGACAGTAGGAAAAATTTCTTCCCCAGAAAAGTTGTCAAGCCCTGGCATAGGCTGCCCAGGGAAGTGGTGGAGTCCCCATCCCTGGAGAGATGGAAAAGAGGTGTAGATGTGGTGCTGAGGGACATGGTTTAGTGGTGACTTGGCAGTGCTGGTTAACAACTTGACATGATGATCTTCAAGGGCCTTTCCAACCAAAGTGATTCTCTAGTTCTGTGAATGGTGCCTGAGCCAACCCTGCCCATCAGCAGTATCCATACTGACCACTTATCCCAGACACTGGAAGCAGGGCTGTGAAGAGCCTTAGGAGACGGGGGCTGTGTCCTTCTGCCCTGCAGCAGAACCATGGTGAGGGCATGGAACCTGGGCAGTGTAGGCTCCAGCAGCTGGCACAGTACTCAGACTGCAGGCAACAACAGCAAGGACAAAGACCTCAGCACACACAGTTCCTTCCCAGAAGATGGAACCCAATGGGTGGTGGGGAAGTTTCCATTGAGGGAATATTTCCATTGCCTAGCTTCTTGGAACTGCTTTAAGCTGAGGCTCCTCCAGTCCTTTCTCCCAAGCTGGAGTTGGGCAGCAGTCTCCGTGGAGTCCCCCACATCTCCTCATCGCTGTTTTCTTTCAGTATCTCCTCCCTTTCCTCTTTCCACATCAGTCTCTCCATGTGCCACACACAACACTGGCATCCTTCTGCTAACAGTGCCTGCAAGGTGCCTCTCACCTGCCTGCATATCTCCTGCCTTCCTGCTGCTCTGCTGAGGCCATGCTGGGCATGGGGACCCACAACACCTTTTGGCACCTCTAATGGCAATCCATACATTACTTGCAGACAGTAACCAGCCACATCCAGGCACACTGGCTTGCATGCAGCCACGTGCTGCCCTGGCTGAGTGGAGTCATTGCTATGCTGCTATCCTGCATTTCTTCACCATGGCATTTAGAGGCCTTTTCCTTCCCTTTGGGAAATGAAAAAGTAAGAAGCTTCATCAATCTAACTAAAGGGGCAGAGATCTTCTCCCCAGCAGGCTGAGCCAAATGTTTGGCACTCAATAGCAAACAGTAGCCACATGCAAACCATGTCCCTGTCTCATGCAGAAGAGCCTAGCCCCAGCCCCTGCCTGCCCAAGCAGCTGAGCAGAAGCATCCTGCAGCTCTCTGGCCTTTGCTCCCCCAGCACTTGCAAGCTGCAGATGGGCACATGTCAGCTCAGCAGTAGCTGTCCCTTTCGATGCAGATCTGTAGCCCAGCACCGTGTCTCCTGGACAGACAGGAGCCACATCTGCCTACAAAACAACCATGGAGCAGCACAGCTTGAGCACTCACACCAGCAAAGTGCCAGCACCAGGAGAACAGACATGGAAGAGGTGGAAAAGAGCGAGCTGGATTTTACTGTGCCCCACATCCTGCTGTCAGATCCCCCCCTCCCCAGCCACCACTCAAGGTCAGAAACAGCCAATCTACCCAGTGATCCAGAGCTTCTTTGGTTCACTCCAGCATCTTGCTGTGGGAGCACATCTCAGCAGCAGGGATGTGCAGGTCTGCAGGGACAAGCCAGACCACACCAGAGGCTCTGATCCCTCTACTGAGTCCCTGGGTATCCATGTCAGCTGCAGCAGGCAGAGGCAACCCCGACAGCTTCCCCTGAGCACGGCAAAGCACCGGGAGCTAATCTGGGGATTCCCAAGGCTGCGAGTGCCAGACCTGCCCTCATGCCTGCCTTCTCCTGCGAGGAGCTGCTGCTTTGATATGAGTCATCGCTGGAAGACGAATTCTATTTAAAGGACATTATTCGTAGAAAATTGAGTTTTAATAACAGGGCATCAAAAGAGGAGAAAATACCAAACTTCCAAGCAGAGCTAAGTTTCCTTATGTTAATTTATACAGCACATTCACTGCTTGAAGGGATAAAAACCATGCAGAGAGCTCCTCTCTCTGACAAAACAGCAAAGGCAGCCTCTCCTGCTCCCTGCTCCTGTCATGCCAGAGCATCTCTGGGCCACAGAGAGCAGAGGTCAGGGCCATTCACCTTGGCCATGGTCACTGCTGCTGGCACGGGGAGGGAGGGAAGGTTTTGGGCTTGTGAGCCTCTTTGCACTGCTCCTGCACTCCCGAGAGCCTTCGGGCTGAGTTGAGCCTGCTAGTGGGAGGGCAGGAGGAGACAGTGCTGAGCTCACTTTAAAAATAGATCAAACCCTCTGCTACAGAGCCATTTTATTAGAGCAGCACAAGCTGTCGGGCTACTGACACCTATGTGAATGCTTGGTTAAGTTTTCCCAGATGAATCTGAAAAGCAAGAGAAGGGAAGAACGGCAAAGACAGCGAAGCTGACTTGTTTCCCAACAAACAATAAGAGGCAGGGGAGAAGCCTGCCTGCACTTGCAGCCCCTTGCCCCATCCCCAGCCCTGTGCAGCACCAGGTGCTCTGGGACCAGCCCTGCAGTGAGGTCTGAGCTCACTTGCATGAGGGAGGCTTTGGCTGCTTCCAAAGCTGCCCAGTGCCTGCCAGCTCCTCTGCCTGCTGCCTGCCATTCTCCTCTGCCCACTGCCCGCTACCTCCTCTGCCTGCTGCCTGCTGGCTCCTCTTCTCACTGCCCACCAGCTCCTCTGCCCATTACCTTCTCTGCCCAAGGCATTGGCTTCTATGCTTCCCGCTTTGCCGCTCACCATGCCTGGCTCTGACCATGGTCAACATCTCATTCGAAGGGCAGAGCAAAATACCTGCAGGTTTCCCCGTGCTGCAGTGGCTGAGCTTCACCCCTGCTTGCTCCAGCTGCCCTGGAGCTTTTCCCGGGGCAGCCCCAAACCCTGGCAATGTCACATGGCAGACACAGCTCAGGGATGCTGCCAGGTCCCAAACCTGATGAGAACACAGGCAAATCCCACAGCTCTGAACTTGCACTGGGGCTCCCCAGTTTGCCAGATGTGGCCTCAGGAACACAGGGTCCTGGGGTGCAGACCCACTCGTGGGGCTGTGCTGGAGCAGCCCCCAGTCTGCTTAGCATCCCCAGCTCCCTGAGATGCTGCAGCCAGAGAAGCACCTGGCAATGGCAGCTGATAAACCTCTCTAGCCTGGCCCGAGTCAATCCATCACCTGATTTATTTGACTGCTCTCAGCCTCTCCTCCCCTGCCAGCACATGGCTCTGCTCCGAGGGGGAAACAACTGGGCCAGGGTCCAGCTCTGGCAGTATTTAAGAAGTAATCAGTAACAGGGGTCACCTTTCCCTGGGTGCGGCTGCCATGAGCACAGAGGAGAGGGTGCTGGCTGCTGGCTGCTGGTCTGTATTGCTGGGCTAAAGCAGAGGCTCATCCCTGCCTGGACAGTGGCACAGCCTGACTGCCAACTGGAGGAAACACCAGCCTGGTGCTCAGGCTACACATGGAAGAAAAGCAGAGAGAGAGAGATGGGGGAATGGAGGCTGAATCCTAAGCACGATAGGCTGCTGGAAGATTGCTGCCAGTCCCCACTGCAGCCCCAGCAGCACCCAGGGGTGCAGGGCTGCCACCCATTCCTCTGGCAGGGAGGTGCCACAGAATGCCCAGGCAGCACAGGACACCAGGGCTCTCCAGAGACATGAGCCTTCACCATGCCTCTCATTGACATATGAGCAACAGCAGGCACAACTGTGCCCCAGCACCCAGCAATACCCTCACCAGAACCATCCCCCTGAATCTGCTCAGGAGGGGGATCCTGGAACACAGCAGGGCTGAGGGGTTCAGCTCATGGTGCAGAGACTCCTCTCAGCTGGGCACAGCAGAGGGTAACTCCAGACACAAACTGGAGGAAGCCAGCTTGCCAGCAGCCCCTGAACCCAGCAAAGCCTCCCTGAGCTGGAGTAGCCCAGTGCCAAAGATGGGATTTACTTCAGCAGAGCTCTGCAGCTCGCAGCATCCACTCCCAGCTCCCAGTATTCCCCTTGGTGCACACTACAACTGACTCATGTTTTTAAAAGGAAAATTGGAAGGGGAGGAGGGAAAGAAAGAAATCCAGAAATGCCTCAGAATCAAACCTCAGAGAAAGCGTGGGAGCTCTCCAGAGAGAAGGAAAGCACTTTCTATATAATTCACCTTTTGTCATTTAATCAGCACCCCTCTTGCTGCCAGCAGCTGAGCAGCATGGCCGGGCAAGGGGAAATCCATGGTGGGGCCTGGGGAAGGTTTGCTCCCACTGCTGAGCAGGTTCCTGCCCTGGATGCTGAGCTGCATCGGAAAACTTCCATCCCCTGGCCCAGTTTGCCAAGGAGACAGAGCTGATTTCCTCTCCTCCAAAGAGCTTACCAAGCAGCTGGCAGAACGCCAGGCTCTTTTTAGAGAAATGTTAATGATGCCCAGGGAAGAGCTAATCATGTGTCATGGAAACAACTTTGTGCCAGTCAGTGTGCTACACAGCTCCCCCAGCCCTGCCCAAGCGACACAGTGGCTGCAGGTGAGGGCAGGACCAGGGCTCCTCTCCATGGTAGCATCACAGGGATGTCATGGGTCAGCTTTTGGTGTCCAGCCATGGCCCCATGCACAGGTTTAGCACCTGCAGCTATCCAGAACAACTCCTGGTAACAGTGGCAGACCCTCCTGGCCCCACCAGACCAAAGTGAGAGCATCGGTTGCCACTGGACTGTCTCAGCCAATGGGACAGCCTCTGGAGAGATTCCAAACTCACCTGGGTGTGATCANCATTGGCCTTCTTGTCCCCCTGGGCACACTGCTGGCTCCTGTTCAGCCGGCTCAGAGTTCATGTTCAGAGGTCCCTTTCAGTCTCTACCAGTCTGAGATTCTGTGACCTGATGAGTGCTGGAGGATGGAGCAGCCAGTCCAGCCCAGCAAGACCAGGGACACAAGTGAGTGTGTCCTGCAGTGGGGAGTAGGCAGCAACCATCTCCTCTCGCAGGGAATATCATCTCTATTATGGCATTGCAGCAAAAGGACAGAGCAGGGGAGCAGGCTGCTAGGCAGGGTAACAGAAATAGCTGGGATATACTATGGGCAGAGGAGCTCTCCCAGGAAGGACAGACCTCAAAGGAACCAGTGGGGAACATCACATGCCAGCGATGAGCAGAGAACAGGTAAGAGCTGGGGGGGCTGTGCATCTTGAGCCTCACTAGCTCCACAAAGCCCAGCATTGCCTTCCAGATGTCCCCATGCCAAGCTGGCACACCTGGGGAGCAGAGCAGCCACCTGCCAGATCATCCAGGGACACTCTTGTCATCAGGCACAATTTAAAGGGAAAAAGCTCAGATTTTGCAAACCCCATCTCTGAGCTTTGCAGCATTTTGCATTCCTTTGTCTTTTAGATTCTACCCAATGGGTGCATGACTTCCAGGAGGAGCCTTTTCATGCCTTTATGGCATTTTGCAGCAAGAGCATTGTTGGCATCTCTTGGGAAGCCCCAGGAACAGTGTGGGGCTTGCACAGACCCTCCTGCCACACAAAGGGCCTGTCACAGGAGGAATGGCAGCAGAAAACAACCTTGGCTCATGTGGCCACGTGTTGAGTCAGTCTAAATAACACAACAGCAAACAAAAATATATCTGTGTGTTAGGGCTGGCTACAAGAGTAAAGACAAGAGGAGCTAAGAGGTCTCAGCCCTCAGCTCTAAGGCCAGCAGAGCTTTATTTAATGCAGGAGGAATAAATAAAGTCCTCAGCAAGAAGAAGAAAGATCCCAGAGAGCAGACCCAGAACAGGGCAGATAAATAATAGAGCAGGCAGGACTTGAGCAGAGAAAAGGGAGCCTGTGAGGAACAGGGGGGAGGCAGCAGCATGGGGCAGAGCCAGGACTGCCAGGGGCTGAATGAGATGCTGTGGCAAAACAGTGAAAGGTTCATTAGTTATGTAAATAAAAAGATAATAGAGAAAAAAAGTGAGGCTGCTACACAGCATGGATGAGTAGAGATAAAACTAACCTAGGTGTTGCCTGAAAACTGACTGAACAATTAGCTTCAGCTTTCAGGAGGGATGTGATTACCAGACTGTCGTCTGCAGGCTGCTCTCCTGAATGGCAGAACAGAAACTGGAGCTACACTTCCCAAAGCAGGAACAAAACACAAAACATCCAATGAGCTCAAATCAGAGGAACAAGACAATCTCCATCCCAGAAACCCACCAGAACTGGCCCAACTCTGAGCCCAACTCCAGATGTGTCAAGCACAGGAAGGAGCTGGGGTAGGGAGAGACACCCCCAGACTCCCCAGACCTCCCCAACATGCAGAACAGAAGCTCAGGGAAAAACAAGGTGGAAATACATGACAGACAGGTAAGATGGAACATTGCCTTACCACGGGCAGCTCATGCCAGAACAAGTTGGTATCATCCTTCAGCCAAGGGGACGGTGAGCAGCACCCTGGCGAGATGGGCTGGTGGGGGCTGGGGCAGGAGGAGAGCATCCAGCCCCAGGGAGGGGGCTGCCAGACCCTGAGACCACAATGACCACGCAGCACAAAGTTCAAACTGCTGAACACACAAACTACGTGAGAATGTCTGTGCTAACCTGGATAAACACACACAGAAACATCTAGGTATATTACTCAGTTACAAGCTGACTATGAGTCACCAGCTTCAGCATCTGTGAAAAAAGCAAGTGTGTTTCTAGGCTGCCTGGCAAAGAGATTTCCAGGAGAAAGCCAGCAGCAGCCACACTGCCACAGGATGCTCTGCCAGGGCTGGATCCATACTGCTGGATAACCCAGTGTGAGAGGGGCTGGGATGGAGGAACAGGGCAGGGAAGAGAGAGCTGCTCTGGGGAGCAGATAGGAGGACAGCAGGACAGAGCAGCTTGTCCAAGCCCAGCCAAGGCTTCTTCTCTATAAATATGAGGGAGTAGGCACTGGGGAGAGAGAGGAGCTGCTTGAGTTAAAGGACAATGTTGGCACAAGTATCAACGGGTGTAAAAGGCTGGACATGAAGAGAGGTGGGAAGCAAATTGGGTAGTTTCTGTGCATGGGGAGGAACAAGCACCATCTGGGTGCTCGATGGGGTGAGGAACGAGGCTGTGGCTGAGACCACTTGGGCAGCAGAACCTCTTCCTAAAAGTATGCCTTTAAACTGGGATGTTTCACTGTTTCTATCACTGGAGCTCACAAGTGATGGCCACAGATGAGAAACCCTTTCCCCCACTGCAGAGAGCAGGCAGAGGATGGTGAGTTCAGCCCTGGATGCTCTCCCTGGACATCAAGAAGCTCTGACCCACTGGGGCCCTGGCAAACCATGGACCAGGCACCCTTGCTCTATGGGCTGTCCAGATTGCTTCCCTAACTCCTTGTAGAAATCCAGGCTACTAATCAGATGGAAAGCCTCCATCCCATAATAAACAGAATGTACTATTTAAAAACCTGAAAATGTCATTATTATTATTATTATTATTGTTATTATTTTCCCTTAAAAAATTAAACAAACCCCAAAGCCCCTTGCACAGGGCTGTTAACTACACCCCACCAAGGACTCACAGGTCTGCGGGGCTGGTACCACTTCCCCAGGCAGTGCCCAGTGGAACAGATGGCAGTGTGGGCGTTAGGTACCAGCCTCCTGGCAATCTGAACATCTGTTACCGTTAGAAAATGCTAATTGCCATCAATCAGGACAGCACCTACCCACATTTACATGCAAGCACAAAAAAATTACGTCTAAATTTCTCCGAGTACAACACTTGCTGCATGTTAAGTAACCAGAGCTGCTCAGATGCTGCAAGGCAGCCTGGAACCAGTGGCTGTGGGTGATGCACCACATCTGAGCACCCAGCAGCACCCAGCAGCACCAGGGGCAGGGAAGCTGGCAGGACCTGTCCCTTCCTCCCACCCAGCCCCAGCTCCAACACTAGCCACCCTTTGTCTCCACAGGAACTCTCTTGCCCACGAGCGTTGCCACCTGCATGGGGCACTCCAGGAGGACAGAGCCCATCCCCTCTGCAGATGCTGCAGGGTACAGGCATCCTTCTGTGTGATGCTCCCACCTCATCCAGACATGCTTCAAGGGGATCTTATAGCAGTTTTCCAGTACCTAAAGGGGGATTATAAGACAGAAGGGGAGAGACTTTTTAAGCAGTCAGACTGTGATAGGACAAGGGGGAATGGTTATAAGCTGAAGGAGGGGAAATTTAGATTAGAGATTATGAAGAAGTTCTTTCCCCAGAGAGTGGTTAGGCACTGGCACAGGTTGCCCAGAGAGGTTGTGGCTGCTCCATCCCTGGCAGTGTTCAAGGCCAGGCTGGATGCAGCCCTGGGTGACCTGGGCTAGTGATTGGCATCCCTGCTCAGTGTGGGGAGGTTGGAATTAGATGATCTTTAGGGTCCCTTCCAATCTGGCCATTCTAGGATTCTATGCCAGAAACACAGCAGGAGCACATTGCCTTCAGCTTGCTCCCTCCAGTGACTCTGGAGCAGCTTTGGGCCCTCCACCTGACCTGCAAGACCCCCACACACCCTCTGCCCTGCCTCATTCACACATGCCAGCTTGGAGAGGCTGCCTGGCAGCAGCTGCCTGCTCCACACAGCCCCTGGGGAGGAGCCAGCAGAGTCTTGCTCCAGAGGACACAGCAATGGACTACTTGAACCCAGTTGAGAACTGCCTGGCCCTAGCTAGTCCTTGTGGTCCCTCCTACAGGAACATGAGACACTCTCCATCCTCAGATAGGCACATAAACTGCCCCACTATGTTTTCTCAGATTACATCACAGGGAAAGGTCTGGAGAACCTAGACCAATATCACTGTGAGCAGCCTCCTCCTGATGGCTCTGGTCAGTCCCAAGAGACACATGGCCTGTCCCCACATTGTCCAAAATCCCAGCAGCCCCCAGGCTCCATGACAGTGGGCAAGCTGGGACAGCACTTGGAGCATTGTTCCCTTGGAGGTGAAGGGACACCAGCCACTGAAGCAAACTGCTTTTGAAGAAGCAAAGGCACAAATCTTGGATGGCAACCTTGGACACAAAGCTGAGACAGAGAAGCACAAAACCAAGAAACCTGGCTCATGGCAATCCCCAAGACACAGCTCCATCCACAGCAGTCCTCAGGGTGTTCTGACAGCCAGAGTCAGCCACACTCCTCACCCCAGGCACTGCAGGACCCTTGCCTGCCTCCCTCTCAGCAGGGAGCTGTGTTGGGATGCAAATGATGCTTCAGGCCCGTGCCAAGATCTCCTTGTTCCTTCCTCAATTTAGGACACTTCTTGGTATTGCAGTCTTCACGTAGGTAGCTGCAAGGGTGTTGAAGGAGTGTGCTGAGACACATCCAGAAGCAAGTCTTAGAATCACAGAATCATTTTGGTTGGAAGAGACCTTTAAGATCATCAAGTCCAATTGTTAATCAGCACAGCCAGGTCACCACTAAGCCATGTCCCTCAGCACTACATCTACACATCTTTTAAACTCCTCCAGGGATGGTGACTCCTGAGCAGCCTGTTCTGGGACTTGACAACCCTTTTAGGGAGGAAATTGTTCCTAATGTCCAACCTAAACCTCCCTTGGCACAACTTGAGGCTGTTTCCTCTTGCATATCACTTGTTACGTGGGAGAAGAGACCAACCCCACCTGGCTAAAACCTCCTTTCAGGGAGTTGTAGAGAGTAAGAAAGTCTCCCCCGAGCCTCCTCTTCTCCGGACTAAACAACTCCAGTTCCCTCAGCTGCTCTTCACAAGACTTGTGCTTTAGACCCTTCACCAGTTTCGTTCCCCTTCTTTGGACATGCTCCAGCACCTCATTGTCTTTCTTGTAATGAGGCACCCAAAACTGAACCCAGGATTTGAGATGCAGCTTCATCAGTGCTGAGTACAGGCGAATGATCACTGCACTAGCCCTGCTGGCCCCACTATTGCTGATACAGGCCAGGATGCTGTTGGCCTTCTTGGCCATCTTCTTTGATGGCAAAGCAACCCTTGAAGTGCTCTTTTACCCACACTTAGGACTTTTCCCTCAGGATTTTGCTTCTAGAGCACCTGTGAGACAAACTTCTATTGCAAAAGCTTTTCTACCTGCTGTACTCTCAGTCCACGCAGCAAATGTAGATCTTTGGACACTGTCCCTGCCAATTTTGGGAGTCAATAGGTCAGGATGGAGTCTGACCTCCCACGGGGTGGGGGGGTGGAGGAGGGGGCCAGGGGGGCAGTGGCCAAACAGCCCCAGCCACTGAGGCAGGTGAGCTCTACTCCCTGCCATGTCTGGGGACTGTGCCCTGAGTGCCATGCTAGCCCCAGATCCCTGCTGTGCTGGGCAGGGAGGGAGGGGACAGTGAACCCCACACTGAGCTCTCGGGGGACACAAAGCCCTGTTTCTCAGAGGTACATCCCACCCCATGCTCCACCCTGATCTGCTGGGTTGGGGTCTCTCCCCACTGCTGCTGATCTGCCCCAGTACTGGGGGTGCACTGCAAGACCCAACCCTACACTTTGGGTTCAGCACTCAGCGCATTTGCCAAGCAGCTCAGACCTTGTGAGCAGGACCTGACCTCCCTTCCCAGGTGCCACCACACAGCCTCTTCCCAAGGTCTCAGCAAGGCACCAGTACCATCCCCCAGCACCCATCATGGGGGTTTCCCCCATGCCTGACCCAGCCACACTGACTGCCAGCACTGCTGCCTTGGCTCTTGAAGAAAGCTCAGGCTGTTCCCAAAGACAAGCATGAGGAGCGACAAGAAGCAATCATGCTGTCGAGGCAAAGGAGACAGGGGCACAGGATCGAGGAGCTGTCAGGAAGTGTCAGAAGAACCTCACCAAACATGCCATACTCTTCCCACGGCCGAGAGGATCACGGTGCACATTGAATTTCCTTGCAGCCATTCCGTCATAGTTACCAGGCTTTGGCTCCATCCTCTGGATCACCCTACATCCCTCCCCAGCCTTGGCTCCCTGACAAACTCCCACCAGCACGAGCAGGTTGCAGCACCGCTGCTCGCTTCCTGTGGCTACTACCATTACTCAGCAGCCAAGGGAATTGCTCAGAGCTACAAGGTCACTCAAAAGCACCATCTGTCCAAGAACTGCTCCTCACCCTGGAGAAAGCAGGAGAGAAATTACTCCAACACACTAAAGGCCACCATCATCCCCATCAGCATCCTGCCATGCTCATTTGACCTTGGCTGCAGTGAGGGGGGGGACTGCAACATCCCTGCCTGGTGAGACCCCCACCCCTTGCACCAGCAAGGTAGTTCCAGGAAAGCAGCACCCAGGCTGGATGTGGTGCAAGGAGTCTCTACATCACAAGGGCACCCAAAGCCTCCAGGTGCAGCCATGAAAGTGTCCCAAAGTGCCCAGCTGCAGGGTGAGTGGTTTGGTGGCAAGGAGTGTGAGGAGGCCACGGCTATGAATATGACTGCCCCATGCAAGCAAATGTGCCAAGGCTGCCAAGATAAAACACACTTATCCAAGCCAAGGAGCTGGCTACAGGTGGCTACCTGGGCAGCAAGGAGTGTGCCCACCAAGGAGTGTGCAAGGAGTGAGGAGCTGCTCAGCCACACATCCCATTGCCTGTACCAGGCAGAGGCCACCACTGCCTCCTTGGACCCCAGCTGGTGTCCCCTTCCAATGCAATGGAATGGGCTGCAAGGATGGGTGTAATTGTGAGTGCAGCGGTGGGTGCACTGATGGGGGTGTGACCTACCTTGCACAGAGGAGACCAGCCATGGGAGCAGCACAACAGCCCCTAGCAGGTGCGTGTTCCAGGCCCCCTCCCTCCAACATCATCCAGGGGCTATTTATGGGGAGCTGAAATCACTTGTGCTCAGGCTCTGAAGTCACATTCATCTCTGCTTGTGCCACTTCTGCATTTCAAAGTGTCACAACACGGGTGCTATCTTTATCGAGGTGGTTGTCCCCCACATGCTGTGTCCCAGATGCACTCTGGTAGCTGCTTGCAGCCAGGCACTTTCCCAGCCCTGTTTCCTCGCCAGGAAAGGCACAGCGAGGCGTGGGGCTGCCAGCGACGGCTGGGTGCCGAGCGGAGGGACTCTGACTCACACCCAACCCAGCAAGTAAATAAATATTTGACTTGAGCTCATTTGCAAACTCAATAAAGGGGAGCATGTGCAAGGTATTCAAGCAGTGCTCAGAGGCATACCTGGCTTCTCCCCACAGTACTAAGCATCCCAGTAGCTATTTCCCACATCCCAGCAGTTATATCCCATGTTCACTCAAAACCCTATGGCTCCATTCCTCCTCAGCAAGGCTGTGGTGATGGCAGTAGAGGTGGGCATTGGCCCTGGAGCCACACTGCAGCAGGGTCACCAGATGCCCACACCTCAGTGGCTCCAGGGACCCCACACCACCCCCAGCACATGTGGGCTAGTCCCTGTGGTCCCACAGTGAGCCCTGCTGTACGTGAGATCCTTTCCATATGGGAGCAGCCAGCGGAGCTGCCAGCTCCCAGCTCCAGTGCTTGCCACTACATCTGGAAACTCTTCTCACCCTTAATTGTTCTTAATGCTTTAACACGCGGAGTGACTAATAAGACACTAATTGGGCAGCGTTAGCAGCAAGAGACGGAGCGGGGAGCGCGGTTGGCAGTGCCCTCTGTGCTGAGCCGGAGCTCAGCTGCCAGTGTGCTGCAAGTCTTACAAATCACTCCAAACCCAAGCACTTCTCCCTGCTCAGCCTTTCCCAGAACAGTGGGTAACCCACCCCCAGCAATGGGGAGAGCAAAGAGCTGCAGATTTCAGCTCTGTCTCACAGCCACCAGTGTCCCAGGAGGGGAGGAGAGAGGACACAGGGTCCTCCTTGGCAGGGGCATGCAGCACACCTTCCTGCTTTGAGCACAAAGGTAACTGGTGACCCCTAACTCTCCCCATCACTCCCCTCTGGCACTAGATAAGGGTGGCACAGGGCTGCCAAGTCCTCACACCACCACTGCCACCAGCATCGCCAGCTCATGCACCGGGCACTGCTGGGACAGGCTCCCACTTGACATTGCTCACGTTGACTCGACACTAGAAGACAAGTGATGAACAGCCACAGGGAACACACCCGCTCCTGAGTGATTTACAGCAGCATCTGCTGCTGGGGAGCTGGGGCACAGGACAGCAGTGTTTGGGATGCTGCTGTGCCCCAAAGAGCTGTGAGGTGATGGTCCCCCACTGTTGGGGCTGCCTGCTCCTGGGGGCCAACCCCCTAGGCTGCCAGCCCTGCCTGTGTCTGTCGGCAGCACCACACTCACTGGAGCTGCTCGACAGTGGGAAATAGGCACAAATCTTGTTACACACTGGCTAAGCCTCCCTGGGCATGTTTTCTGTAAATCTCCTGGAATTTATTATATGATAACTAGCCTGGAAAAGCTAAATTAAATCCACAGCCAAGAAACTGACTTTCAAGTGTGACCTAATTTACTTGCTGAGAGGGGAGGGAGGCAGTGGGGATCCCAGCGCCAGTCGTTCCCGGGATGACCTCCCTGTGCAGCCGCACACCCCCTGTCCTCCTCCTCCTCCTCGCTGTGACTTTGGGGACGGAGCTGTGCAGCCTTTCATGTCTGAGCGGATCTCACACTCCCACTCACTGGAACAAAAGTGCCTCGAGGGCTCCTCTGTCAGATGTTTCTTCACTGCTCATCTTTAAGCCTTCCTTTACCCAGCACTCTCCTCCTGTGGGGGGGGCTCTGGCGGGTTTGGGGATGATGGGGACAGTTGTTGCAGGGTCTCTACATCAGCATATTCCTCTCTGCTCCAGGCTGCTCCCTGCCACCCCAGTAAGCCCTGTGCACAGCACCAGCACCTTTGTTCACAGTTCACAGCCAGGAACCTTCATGCAAGGCCACAGTGAGGGAGAGAGATCTCAGGGAGGGAGGCTTAAGAGCAGGGAAGAAAGTGGAAGGGAGAACATCTGCCTGAGAAAGAGGCTCAGTGGCCTGAGGATGAGCAAGCCTACCTCTGCTCCAGTGTCCTGAGTGGCTCCTGGCAGCAATGGCTATACCAGCTCAGCCAGACGAGTCACATTCCCCTGGAATGGGCACCTCCCTCTGCATCAGGGTAACAACCAGACTCCAAACTCTCACGAAAAGCAATTCTCAGCCCCAAGACATGCCCCAGAAGAAACTCCCAGTGTTTCTGCTCTGGACAGGGTGCTCATGACAGGCCAGCTCGAGCACACCATGGTGCTGTGGGGCAGCCCCCCATGTCCCCCTTGCCCTGCCATCCCTGCCCACCTGCCCAGCTCGGGTCTCCTTGCAGGAGCTGGTTGCAAGAGGCAGAAGCAGGGTGTGGGCAGCACGGCCAGTGCAGGCTGGGCCCACGGTGAGGGCAACGTGGGCAGAGCAGGACTGCGGTGCTCTGGCAGACCTGGAGGTGGGCTCAGGGCTGGCACACGGGCGCGTGCTGTTGTTCTGGAACGGAGTGCACTGGCAGAGCGGCATGTGGGAAGCTTGCATAATAGTGCCAGCCCACACTACGCCTGCTCCTTCCCAGCATGATCAGCCCCTCGCTTTCATGAGCAATAACATCCACCCAAAGTTTTCTAAAAGACAAAAAAAAGCTTCAAGGTGATACACAGAGCTCAGCTGCCTTTGCTGCCTTCAAACTGATGAATGCCGCTGGGGAAATCCATTTGCAGAGCCTCTTCACAGACGAGGCTTTGCTAATCCCCCACTCGGGATGACCTCTGCCCCAGCTGAGGGATGAGGATGCTCAAAACCTCACTCCCTATTTGATGGTTTCCAAGCACGCACTTGGGACCGGGACAGAACTGAGGAGCTGGCAAGCAGCACTGCGAGGCAGGGACATGCAGATTCCCAGCACTGGGACCCCTGCAGTGGGCTGAACAAGCCAGTGATGGACCCTTTCCCACCCAGCTGCCTCCCTCTGCTCATACCAGCTGGGAGAAGAGCAGTCCCAGCTCTGGGGTCCCCCCCAACCAGGAGCTGCAGCCTGTGGGGCAGCTTGCTGGGAGATGTGAAGACAGGTCCATGTGGCCTGTCCCCTGGCTCTGCCCATTCCCCAGGACCATGGGGAAAGTGTGGCTGTACCAGTGCTGCCGCAGCCCTGCACACTTGGGTACTGGTGACACTAAGAAGAAACAGGGACAATGGTTCATCTGGAGGAGAAAGCCATGCTGCCTTTGCTAGGTTTAAATTTTAACTAGTCTTCAAGCTGGTGAAAGCTCCCAGTGCAGGCTGGTGTCAGCACAAGACCAGGTTTTAGTCCATGTAACGTGAACTGACGGGGATGGGTTCAAACCAGACCAAAGAGAAGCCATGCACGCAGCCACAACAGATCTTTGCAGCACAGTCTGTGCCAAGAGCTGGGTCTCAGCAGGTCCAGCTGGGCTGTGGCACACAAGGTTGTGAGTGTGTTGTGCTCGCTCACTCCCCTGCCCATACAGGGAGCCACTGAGGTGCCATTCTCCTGAACCCCCACGCTCCTGCAGTGAGCAGGAGGGAGATGGTCAGTAATGATCCTCACAGAGCAGTGGGGCAGAATCAGAGCCTCCCATCCCCATATTCCACAAGGACCGGAGCAGCCGTGGCCTCTCCCCGCGATGCTTCCCTTTGCCACGTCATCTCACAAGAGCCTGGATCTCAGGACACTTTTACCACAGCAGGTGGGCATGGCGTCCATACCCCGCACTGGTGCAGAGCACAGAGACAGGCTGAATTGTGGCTGCTGTCCCAGGCATGTCCCGGGAGAAGCAGCAGCTTCATCCTCAACCAAAAACCATCACCACGCTCCCCCCTACCTGGGTTGCTCAGTGGGAGCCACGCGGCCGGATGCCACCAGCAGGAACTTCGTGCTGCAGTCGCAGGCAGGAGCTCAGGCTCGCGTTGGCCCCTCGGAGCCGTCGGGAAGAGCTGTTGGGGTCTCACAGCAGCAGCGTCTCAGCCTGAAAAAGAGAGGGAGAGGCTCCAGTCCCGTTCCTGTGTAGGCACCACTGCTAATAACGGAGGAGGGCAGCGCAGAGCTCGGCGCCTCTGAACACCACAGCTTCCAGGGACTCGCACGCCAGTGGCCCAATCTTTGAACAGCATAATTATCTCCCAGCTGGGGAGCAGCTCTGGAGCTTGGTCCGGCTGCCTGACACACAGAGGCAGCCAAGCAGGCAGGACCCTGCCCACTGACAAAACTCCTGGAGAGGGGGAAGCGTGTCCAGCCCTGGGTAGTAGGGTTTGGCTGCAAGGGTCCCCAGCTCGGGGGTCTCTAGCAGGACCATGTCCTGGTCTCTGCAGTGATGCAGAATGCTGAGGCTGGTCTTGTCTCCCCAGGCTCAGCAGAGCACCTGGGATGGAAATAAGGCAAGGCAAAGGCTTCTTCCTAAGGGAAAATATACCACTCTGACCCATCCATTCCCCCTCAAAGGCTCCTCAGAGCAGCCCACAGTCCTATTTCATTTTCAGCAGGTCTGGTTTGGTCCTTTCCAGCTGAGATTGAATGGAAGATAATTTAACAGCTTGTCCCTCATTGTAATGGGACTTTTTTCCCTGCTACCCCCATCATGGCACTGAGCAGTGATGTCCACCCCGTGACCCCTCAGCCCATCCATCATGAAAGCGAGCAACGGCATCCACCTCGTGATCTCGGCTCAGCAGCCCCCCCCATCGTGAGTTACGATGCCTGCACCGTGCGGCACAACGGGCTCGGGCACCAGCTCTGCACCAGGAGCTGAGATTTATCCCCTCAGCGGAATAGGGGGCAGAGGCCGGGAGATAAGTCACAGCAAAGCTGCAGGAGCATCTCTCAAGGTCCTCCAAGGTTGGCTCATTAAAAAGCAAGGAGAGGAAAGGAAAAAACGAAATGCCCGCAGTAGTGTGGCTCATGAACCACCTTCCTGCCTTCAAATCAACCAAAACCAAGAGGGAAGTGGAAAGGGAGCTAGGAGCCCCTGGGCTGGCTCCGCAGCAATGCCCAGGAGAGGCTGCTGTCTAGGGTCATGTGAAGCCACCAGAATCCCCCAAACACCCATCCCAGCAGCATCCCACTAAGCAAAGAAGCACATTTTCCAGACAGGGATGCCACCTCCCAGCAGTGTGGCAGCCCTAGGGAAGAGCCACGATAGTTGCTAAGCCTAAGCAGCTGATGGGCAGCCCAGGGAGGCTCTCAGATGCTGGCCAGGGTATGATGTAGAAGAAGATGGACAGAGGCGCAAAACTGTCCCTGTGGCTCCCTGGCTTCCTGGGGGAGGAGGTGGCCAGGACTGCTGGGTGGGCACACTCCAACACCCATCTCCATCAGTTGCAGAGGGCAGATAGGCACTGTCATGGCAATCCATGGCTCAACAGTCAGGATGTGCCCTTAGCCCCACATCATCACCCTTTCTCAGCTCCGTGGTGACACCTGTCTCCTGTCTTCAGGCTCCAGCATCCCTGGCTGCTGAGCACGGGTAGACACCTCTGGTAGCACCTGTCCCTCTGGCCCTGGGAGCAGGCTGGAGCTCACAGGCCAGAGCCTAGAGTCACCCAGCTCTAGGGTGCAGCTGTTGGGCTCTGTGCAAAACCCAGGCATGCCTAGCATGCTTCTGAGAGTGGACACCATCCCTGTAATGGGAATCCATCGCCTCTTTTGGGGGAGAGAACACAGAAAACCCCCAGAGAAATGGTAAACATCACAGGAACTCCCTAGCCAGTCCAAACTTGTTGGAATTCCCCTTCTGCCTAATTAGTCCTGCTCATGAGGCTCTGCTCCTGATGAGCACACAGAGTCAGAGCAGAGTTCAGCACAACTTCACATCCGCCAGCCCCTCCATGCCAGTCTCCTACAGCTAGATCCCCTAACCCCTCCTTGCTGTCCACTCCCATCACAGCCCATCTTCCCTCCACCTTGGCTTATTTGGTGTTACCAGGAACCACAGCAGAGCTAGAGTGGGGATTCAGCTATCCCAGCTCCTAAGGAGCTTTTAATTGCACATACAACTCCCCTCTGCTTACCCCTGGCACAGCCCCTGCCCCACTGGCCAGCCAGGGAATCATAGAATCATGGAAACGTTTTGGTTGGAAAAGACCTTTAATCATTAACCAGCACAGCCAGGTCACCACTAAACCATTTCCCTCAGCACCACATCTACACATCTTTCAAACTTCTCCAGGGATGGTGACTCCAGCACTGCCCTGAGCAGCCTGGGCCAGGCCTTGACAACCCTTTTGGGGAAGAATTTTTTCTTAATGACCAACCTAAACCTCCCCTGGCACAACTTGAGGCTGTTTCCTCTTGCCCTATTTTTATTACCTCGGAGAAGAGACCAACCCCCACCTGGCTCCAACCTCCTTCCAGGTGGTTGTAGAGAGCGAGAAGGCCTCCCCTGAGCCTCCTTTCCTCCAAACTAAACAACCCCAGTTCCCTCAGCTGCTCCTTAGAAGACTTGTTCTCTAGAGCCTTCATCAGCTTTAGAATGGTCAGAATGGAGCTCCCCAGAACAGAGCAGGCAGCTGGGACAGATACACTGTGTCCCCTGGGAAAGGCATCCAGCAAGCCCAGCACCTCCAGGGGAACCATCCCAAAGCAGGTGCTTGAGGCACAAGCAGTGTTTAAGCCTGCAGGCCAGAACAAGAAGATTATCTCCTCTGAGTTCCTGCACAACACAGGACAGAACTTCACCCAGAAATGCCTGAAACAGCAGGTCCTGCCAGAGCCCAGCTTTGCTCTCAAACCACTTCCCTCAGCATTCAGCAAGCAAGAGCATTGTCTCCTAAACCCTAGCCTGGTGCTGGGCAGCACTGGAGACAGCACCTCTACATCTTATATCCAATACAAACTCATTTAGCTCCAGCTCCCATGCTCGCATTGCAGGGTTTACCCAAGATTGAAACCCCCCCCCTCACACACACACAGTGAGTGCAGGACACAGAGAAAACCCAACAGCATCCCCAAAACGAGCAGAACACAGTCACATTTTTTCAGCACCTTCTATTTTCAAAAGCAAACCCACATGTGTGCATGGGGATGGGCCTGGCACATTCCCCACCACTGCTGTGGGACAAAAGGGGGTCTGGCAGCATCCCCACTCTTGCCACATGTTCCCCAGGGAAAGCAGTCCAGCCCCAGGAGGGATGGGAAAGTGGATTGCCATCCCTACGGGGCATCTCCCCGGGAGCCACCAGGCTTTTACTACACAATAAAACACTGCGATTAGATCTACAAGCCAACCCTGGGAAGGCTGAGAGCTTTTATCAAAGCCAGTAGCACCCCAGGGAGGAGATGGAAAAAGAAGGGCAGCTGCCCACAGCATCTGCAATCCCTGGGCCAGCAGCAGCTGCTGCTGCAAGGGGGGGGCAGGACAGGGGCTGCACCCACTTATTTTGGGGTGACTGAGCCCCAGCTGCTGCCCTACACCAGGGATGCTCCCCGGAGGATGCTTGGCCTTGGCCCCAGCCCCAGCCCAGTGAGGTCTGTGGTGGCAGTGGGGTGATGGAGAGATCCTCCTCATTGGGGCAGCACTGGAGAGGATGGCCAGGCTAGGGGGAGGCAAGTGCCTGCGGTGATGTGTCCCTTGGCTGCAGAGGAGGTGGGGAATGGGGACTCTCCCAGCAGGAAAGGCACTGAAGCAGCACTCAGAGCCTGTGCAGCCTGAGATACAGCTCCTGCTCCAGCACAGATCAGGAGCTATTTCCCACTTATCAGTGCCGAGCCTGCTATCTGTGCAGCAGAACACAGCGCTTGGTAATAGGATTTTGATGCTGAACAGAAGATGTTTTTTCCCCGAGTCTCACTTACGTCACACCTGGAGGTATCCATGGCCATAGAGGTGACACAGAGGAAGGCTAAAGAGTTTCAACTCTTGCGCTGAGGGAGCAGCTTCTCCTTTAGCTGCAAAACAGCAGAATTAAAGCAATCTAATATTAGCTGCCCGCTCCGTGCCCCTGCTCCAGCACAGGGAGAGGAGGGAGAACATATCCCTGCTGCAGCATCCCCGTGGCACCAAACTCCAACACAAGACCCTGCTCCTGCCCACAAACTCCGTGGGAGCAGACAGAGCCCTCCGGGATGGGGATGCTGAGGGCTGGAGAATCCAGCAGCCCACGGGCATCACCCACTCCCAGCATTCCCTTGGCCCCGGGCTCCACTGTCAGCTGCATCCCAAACCACGGGGACCACCCACGTGCCGCAGCAGCAGCAGCACAGAGCCAGGCTGGGGTGGCAGAGCTGCACTCGCAGCTGCCTCGGGGAAAGGGGAGGAAGGTTTGTCACCTCCCTGCCACCCTCCTCCTCGTCTGAGCTAGAGGAAGGTCCCACGCACCCCCGCTGCCGGAGCTGGGAATGTCTCTGCTTGCCACAGACAGAACCGAAGGGATGGGAACCACCTCCGCCAGGCGCGGGTGACATCTCACCCGTGGGAACGCTGCCGGCGCGGCGCCGGGGCTGTCACCGCCTCCCACGGCACAAACCGGGCAGACGAAGGGCACTTGCAGACAAGCACCAGGCTGGAGGCTCCCGGTACCTGCAAGCAGTGGTGAGGAAAGGAAAGTGTGGCCAAGGCCAATGCTCAGTCAGCGCATTGCCGCTGGGCTCCAGCCGGGCTCCAGCGGCCAGGCTGAGAGTGCAGGCACCCAGAGGGGTGCATGGGGTGTACCCTGCTTGTGGGGTGCTCCCTTGCCCTGGGGTGCACTACAGCACTCAGCAGCCCTAACCAAACTGTGAGCAGGCACAAGCTGAGTTGAGCCGGAAGGAAAGCGCTCATTAGGAGCAATGTGGGGAAGCAACTCGAGGTGCTCAAGGAACAGGATGTGTCCCCGCTCAGAGCATTTGCATTTTCCTAACCCAGCTCCAGGGAAGAGGGAGTTATCGCAGCCTTGGTGGAGAGCTCTACTGTACCAAAGGTGAATTGCTGTCAGATAAAAGCGCCAGGGAAGAAGGGAAAGACAGGCAATGAACAGAAGGAGAAACCATCTTGAACAAAACGATGAGAAAACAGTCCCGGAAAGTGCCACAAGAAAGGATAGAAGGGATCCATCAGCCACCCCTAGCTCCCCCTGCCAGCCTGTGAGGCATGATCCCTCCAAGGCTTCACAGCTCTGTAGTTCTTTTGCAATTTTGTTTTATATTTTGCAGTTAGGAACATCATCTTCTACCTTTTTTACTCATCCCCTGGTGCTCTGAGGCAGTGTGGCAGCTGTGAGCTGCCAGGACTGAGGCAGGGCAGCAGGTACAAAAAACCTCGGGGCACCTCTGGAGACCCAGGGGGCTGGGGCACAGCACCCACTGAGCCCACAAACTGCTCTATACTTATGCACCCTGCCATTGTCACAGGGAGCAGCTCTGCACTAGCAGTGATGACCTGCAGGTGATCCACTCGCAGGGAAGTGGGTGCCCACCCAAGGACCACCCCAGTGCCATGGGGAGGGATGCACAGCACTGGGCAGGGGAGGCAAAGCACAGGTAGGACTGAGACACAGTAGACACTGTTTCACATAACTGTGCACAGGCAGCACATGCTCAGGAGTCAAGGCAGTGACAGCATGGGCAGCACCTGTTTCAGGTGGCAGAGATGCCAGAATGAGGTGCTGCTGGGGACAGGGATGCCAGGACAGCAGCTGCAGTCTGGTTTTCTGCACAAGTGCATTAAGCATTCTGCACAGCACTTTTGCTGTAAATCACTTCCTATTCAGGCTCACTGCTGAGGGTCTCTGAAGGTCGATTTTCCATGGTTATGACAACAAAAACTAAAATTGGGTCAAACCTGAAAGGTATTATCTTCCTCCAAGCTGCTAAATGCACAATAGTAATGAGGTTGGTTAAGCAATTCACCCACAGACTGCATTATTTGCTCTGAAGATGTATTAACCAGTTAAATGAGCATGATAAGGCAGCTCTGCTTATTTCTCCCACCAGCCACACAGAAGATCTGAGGTTCTGGGTCTCTGTATCCTGGCTAATAACCAAGAGTGCAGGCACAGTGACAAAGGCAGCCAGCACCGTGCTGCTCCAGGCCAGGCTCTGCCCAGCCTGACCTGAGGCAACACAAAAGCAACTTGAAAGGCATCCAGCTGCTGAGAGCCATTTGGAAAAATAATAATACTTCCTTCCTCCCCTTTCTCTTCCTTCTTAAATGCTCTCCCCCATCCAACCTGCTGATGAAGGAGCACAAACCTGCTGCCTGCCCCAGCAGAGGCCCTGCTCTGGGACAGAGCCTTATGGCTTGTAGATATGTGGCTGATCTGGATGCTCAGTGGCTGCTCCTGCCACTGCCAGGGCACAGGACTGGGGGAGTCAAAATCCACAAACCCCACCTGTTTGCCCATCTCAGGGTGCTGCTCCTTGCATGCACCAGAGAATGTGTTGCAGCCTGTACCTGATGGATGCTGGAAGCTGCCCGTGCCCATGTCAGAGCTCTCCATGCTCACTGTGGTGGGTAAGGGGCAGCGGGGTGGGGGCTGGCCAGGGCACCTACCTTGGGAGCTTCCACCTCAGCAGGGCAGTGGTGGGACACAGAGAACATTTGGGTTTACAAGAGTTCTGCTGGTTTTCCTAAAACAAACACCCGTTAATGTAAATAGAACTGATGTAAACAAGCACGACCCTAAAATCCATGTGCAGCTGTATATAATGGAGAAGGAGAGAGGGAGGAGGGAGGAGAAACACTTTAATTAGTCCCTAACACGAATGAGATGGAAAAACTCAAACTGCACAGAAAGCATCTGCTGCTGCTGCAGAAAGGGATTGCCCAGGATGCAGGGTCACCCACTGCCACCTACCAGCACCAGTGCTGCCAGGCCCCAGCCTGGCCACACCATGGCACCAGCTGTGCCACGTCCATGCCACCTGGGGAGAGGTGACCATGGTGGTCCCACATGTTGCAGTCCCAAAATCCTGAACAAGGCCATTACAGTCCTGGCTGCCCAGCTGCTGGCTGCCTGGCTCAGTCCTGCTCTGGTGGGAGGCTGATGGGACTGTCTCAGTTCTTCTGTCCATCTCCAGAGGTCCTTCTGGGTTGATCATCCCATTCAGTTTCAAAGAGTTTGCATGAGAAGGAGCTCAGCAGAACTCCAGGGCTGTGGGAGCAAGCCCCTCCATGAGCTGCCTGTGGGTCCCTGGCTCCATCCCCTGTGCAGTGAGGGTTTTCAGAGCACTGAGGAGTCCACAGGACCTCCACAGGCATCCTGCCCCATCAGAGGATGGAAGACCAAGGGAGATGGTAGGAAGGTTCCACCACCCTCAAGAGGGACCCAGCCACCAGCCATGGAGCAGGCAGAGGCAGCAGAGAGAAAGCCTCAGTGTGTCTCTCCTGGTGATCCAGCTGGTGCTTTGCCAGGAGGAAGTAGCTGCATGGAGAAATGCCAGCACTTTCTAGCACAGAAGGATGAAGGTATCCTGAAGTGAGATCCTCCTGGATGCCACAGGAGCATGCAGCTCCCAGCACTGCCTTTGGAGCTGGCTGCCACAGAAGCTCTGGGACCAGCACTACAACCTCCACAATCCACCTCTCATGTAACCAAAATAAGGCTGTGAAATGGTACCTGAGGCACAAGGGGGAGAGTAGAGCACGGAGCAGCTCTGCCATGCTCCAAGAAGGCTGGAAGAGGGCTATTTCACAAGGCTGGCAGGGGTCAGGCAGTGAGGGATCAGCAGATCTGCACGATGTGACAGAACAACCATAATCCACACGAAGAACCCTTCCAGAACCCTCCCTCAAGTATGGCTCATTGGAAGTGGCTATTTGAAGCCACAAATGGTTGGATAAACATGGAAAGACAACTGTGGTACTCTTGCCCTTTTAAGGTCTGCAGCTCCACACACAAGAGCAAAGCAGTAAGGTGAAGGCCAACCAAGATCATCACCTCCAGAGCCCAGAGCAGGAGCTGCCTCAGAGCATGCAGCATGTGGCAAGTGGGGATACATGGTGCCCACAGCCATGTGAGGAGATCCAGCCTAGTGCACAGGTGCCAGGGCCCCTGGTAGAGGGTTGAAGGTACCCCAGGGGCTGGGCTTTGGAGAACTGTGAACACTATCACCCAGCTTTGCTGCCTGCAACACCACCTGCCTGCTGGGGCAAGGAGAAGGAAGAGGGAAAGACCAGATGAAGATGCTGAGGGCACTGAAGCACCTATCCAAGGAGGAAAGACTGAGAGCCCTGGGGCTGGTTAGCCTGGAGAAGAGCAGACTGAGAAGAGATCTTCTCAATATCTAAATGGCAGCTGTCAAGAGGATGGGGCCAGACTCTTTTCAGTGGTGCCCAGTACAGGGACAACTGGCACATACTGGAACCCAGGAGGTTCCATGTGAACATGAGGAGAAAATTCTTTCCTTTGAGGGTGCCAGAGCACTGGCCCAGGCTGCTCAGAGAGGTTGCGGAGTCTCCTTCTCTGGAGAGATTCCAAACCCACCTGGACATGAACCTGGGCAGCTTGCTCTGGGTGACCCTGCTTTAGCAGGGGGGTTGGACTGGCTGGCCCCCAGAGATCCCTTCCAACCTTCACCATTCTGGGATTGTGTGACCACATCTGAGGCTGGTGAGAAACCAAAAGGGCAGCAAGAACCTGAGCCAGCCCACCAGCAACCCTACTCCTTCACCTTCTCCCACAGAGACCCCTTGGCTCTTGGTCCTCATGCCAAAGGCTGGGTGTGGGGAGAGGCAGGAGGACCTGAGCTCTGCCAGTGTGGCCCTCCACAATATAAGCAGCCTGGCACTGAGCTCCAGCTCGAAGGCACTGAGCCCCTGCCATCATTCCTAAGTCTGACAGCCTGACATCCACAGAGCTGTGCCCACACCACTCCCTAGGCTCTCAAGATGATACTTGGCTACTCAGGGATGTGTCTATCAGATCTGTCCTGCTCCTTCTCTCCTTAAGGATTTTAACCCTGTCCCTCACCACTGGCCATTCACTGGTCATATATCAGAGAAGCTGTCCTGTGGTCAGCCTCTGGAAACCCTGCAGGGAATGGGGGAATCCCTCATTCTGGTTCAAGGAGGGCTCCTGACTCATGGGATGGCTGCCACGCTCAGCCCTGGCACAGTGGCAGCACCAACCACGCTCACACTCCATCCCACACCCACAGCAGCTCAGGACAGAGCTGCAGTCCAGCTGCTCCAGGCTAGCAAGAATCTGAGGGACCATCCTTGATCCCAAAACTGAAGAGCAACTACATGACACCACTCCTCCTGGAGCAATGTTGACCACCAGCACTGCTCCTCCAAGAGCTACAGCACAAGCTGGAACCCCAACACAGCACAAGTCAGCTGCACCAGCACAACACAGGCACATTGCTGGCTCTGGTGCCCACCTCTGCCATGGCAGTGGAAGGGTAGCCCACCTGGCACAGGGCTCTGCTCTGGAAGCACCAGTCCCTTTTCCCTTACCTTGGCGTGGTGTTCATGCTGCCGAGGCTCCTCAGCAGCAAAGCCTCCAGGCTAGGCAGGATGATGGCACCTCCCAGTACCTGCTCAAGCTCCGGTGCCGGTGCCAGTGCCACGCAGAGCTCCACACCTTGCCAGCCCTCCTGGATGCCACACGGGCGTGCTGCTCCCAGCACTGCCTTTGGAGCTGGCTGCCGCAGCACACGTGTCCTCCCCCCTGCCCTTTCCAATGCCGCCTGTGATGGGAGGGAGTTAGAAATGCCAGGAGAAGCATTCCTCATTTTGAGAAGCTGGATCATCTGAAGACTGGCAACAACCCAGAGCCTGGCGAGACAAGCCCCAGATTTATGACCAGCATGGACAAAGAGAGAGAACAGCTTTAGTGAACCTGGTTAAGACCTCATGGGAAAGTGACAGTGACCCACAAGTCCACTTTTCCATAAGGAAACAGAAGTGACACAAGGAAGGAGCTCAACAGACCCACAGATTGAGGAAGGGAGTTGCCATGGGACGCAGTGCCTGGGGCCAACAGGACACACACCAGGACATTGCATCCTGCTTGGGGAGCAGGGACTAGGCAGATGCTGGGCCAGTAAAACATCGCTGCTGGAGCACCCCACACTGCCTACAGCACTGATCCAGCTTCCCCTCCTCCTCCAGGGCTTCTTCCCCTCTTTGTCATTCCTCTCAGCTCACGCCTCTTCTCTGCTCTCCTTCAGCTGCTCGCAGCAATAATCCAGGGCACTGCCGCCCCGGCAGATTGCTCAGTGCTGCTCCCCGGCTGCTGCTGACCAGGGTTTTAATGACTCCCCCGGATGCAGCAAGGGCTGATCCCCACCTCTGCTGGCTGCCAGCAAGGTTCTCCCCACCATTCCTCCTCCGCAGAACCCTTGCACCTAACGAGATCCAGGCACACTGTGGGGATGAGCAAGGAGCATCCCACAGCTCTTGCTCTCATCCAGCTCTCAGCTGCCCCAGGACTCACGCAATCCCCTCTGAACCCCTGGCACCACAGGGCTCCCCAGGACAGGGGAGCACAGCCAAGGGCACCAATGCAGCAGAGCCAGAGGGCTGCAGGCTGACAGCATGCCACATATTCCCTGGGGACAGGGAAGGGACAACTGCAGCTCGGTGTCGGTCAGACGGATGCTTCTCAAAGCATCGCAGCATGGGGCTCTGCAGAGGCAGGGACGGGGAGGAGAAGAGGGCTCTGCTTGCCCAGAGCAAACCTGGGCAGCACCATAGGCTTCAGCTGCCCACACGTCAGCAGATGCCAAGGGTGAGCACCCTGCCAAGGGCCAAAGCTACTAGGAAGAGCAATACAGGGCTCCAGCACGGGATGGAGAGCAAGGATCTCAGGATCTCCTCCCCAGGATCAAGGCTGGGTATTGCTCAAGGGGTTCTCATGAAGTTCAGGGAGGAAAACACTGAGCTCTCTCCCTAGAGCAAAGGTGTCCATGGCTGGCTCTGCAATTGCCCCCCATAAGGCCACATCTACATCTTGCATCCAGCTTTGGGCCCCCCACCCAGTACAAGGGAGACTGATACACTGGAAGGAGTCCAGCAGAAGGCCACAGTGATGGTCAGAGGCTGGAGCACAGCACAGGTGCAGAGAGACATGGGATGCTCAACCTGGAGAGGAGGAGGTGCAGGGGCACTGGGTGGGTTACAGGGAAACCAGAGCCAGGGTGGCAGCAGGGAGGGCAATGGATCTCTGGTTACTATATCCCATTTCCTCACCAAATCTTGACATCCACATCAGCAAAGAGATTGTAGAGGCAAGAAGCAGTTCTGGAGCAGAAACCCCAGCAGTCACTGCCACACGAAGCACAAAACTGCTGGCCAGCACATGCAGCCAATCCTCTCCCCAGCATCACTGGGGCTCAGTGCCTGCCCTGGCTGCAGGGAGAAGCAGCAGAAGAGCTGAGGGCACAGGGGTTACCTCCTGCAGCCCCCAGCCTGGCCTGACCCCTCACTGCCAGGCACATTGCTCACTGCCAGGCTGCAGGTCCCTGCATCCTGTCCTTTAATTAACATTCTACATGTAAAGTTGGGATTGTAATTACTGCAACTGATTAACAGGCCGAAGGTAGCCTGTCTCCGAGGGAGCAGATTAGCAGAGGCTCTCTCGAGCTCCTGCTCTCACCTCAGCACTGTCAGTGCATTTTAAGCAGGGGCCCAATGCCCTCGCAGTTGGTGATTAATGGCAAGCTGGGCAAGGAGGACATGCAGTGGCTTCCTCCCTGCTGCTCTTCCCACGCTCCCACTGGGAGCTTCCGGGAGCTCCCATCATTCCCCAAGGATGGGACCTTGGGGTCCAGCAGCTGGGAGCTGTCAGAGGGGAAGATGCCGAGTAGTGATTCCTGAAGCCTCCTCTCCCTGCTGCCAGCACAGCTCCTGCCCAGACACCAGCACAGGGCAGGAGGAAGTAGGACACAATTCCTAGGAAGCCAAAGGTGCTGTGCACAGAGAGAAGAGCACCAGCTCAGATCTGCAGACCCTCTGAGAGCAGCTCCCCAGCACATCTGCCAGCGATGCTGCCAGATCCTGCCTGCTCTCATGTGCACTGATCATGGGGCTGTTTCCCCAGGGTCTACCTCTAATGTGGCCAGGACAGGATGCTCAAGGCTTAGCCACACCAGTGGAGCCTCCAGTGCAGGGAACTCACACCTTCCCTGAGAAATTTTCCCCTTAATGAGCTATTCCAAAAAATTAAGTGGCCAGAAGAAACTCTCCTCATTGTTGCTGCCCAACCTCCATTACATAAGGCATGTACTGGACAAAAAAAAAGGCAGCTTTAAGGAAGTAAACTGGCAAAGATGTTCTGTCTAAAAACATGGGGCTGGCTACTTGTCATCCCAGGATGCAAGTCACCAGGCTGCTCCCACCCTGGAGTCTGCAGAGTCGCATCCTGTAGGGCCAGGGTGTTCCATGGGAGCACACCCTTCACCTCCCATCCCATTGGAGCTGCTACCAGCACGAGGCAGTAGGAAGGGAGCTCAGCCCTGACCCACAGCAGCCCCACAGCATCTAGCCTTGCCCCATGGCAGCCTCACAATGGGACAGCCCAACTTCTTACCTCCCTGGAACCTGTCCCTGGCTCCTCCTCTGGAACCTGTCACCTGGCCACTGAGTCCTGCCTCAGGACTGCCACAGCTACTTCTACGACTTGGCAGAGCTGTGCCAGTGCTTGAGGCATGCACCCCTTTCCCTGTGGGTCCTGCTGCTGCTCCCCATCCCCAAACCAAGCAGCTCCTCAGCTGAGACCCCTGCACTTTTGGGATGTGAAAACTCATGAGAAGAGCCCATATTCCCAGCTTGGCTGTTCCCAGCTCACCCTTGACCTTGGACCCTGTGCTGCTTGTCTGTGATCAACCTGGGGTGTCCAAAGGGGAGCCACAGGCAGGAGTGTGCCCAACGTGACTCCAGTAATTACAAGCAGATAAGGCTATCAGCTGTAATTAACCACCATCCACAGGCAGACTGCTTGGCTGCAGAGACTTTCTTCCCTTCTTTTCCCCAAGACTGCAAAATAAATTATCCTGCAAAGTTAGCAGAGGCTGAGCTATGGAAACAATTAAACAAAAATTAAATCTAATTCATTTATACTCTGAGCACAAAGTGGATAATGTGGGGGTTTTCTTCTCTCTCCTCTCTTTGCCTTGGTGTTACAGAGGACTATTATGGGAAATTAATCACAGGGAAAAGCAATGAACGTGATCTATCGCTCTTTAAAAGTGCACTGTAGTGATTATATAAAAATCTATTAGAGAGACCAAGAAATAGAAGAGTGACACCATTTAAAAGGAAAAAAGGAGACAGGGTGGCCAAGGGATCAATTCCTTAACAGACGGATCCGTGACAGAAGGAGCAGGAGGAGGTCATGCCCATGGCACCACAGACTTGGAGGTAGCTGGGCAGACCATGGCCAGCCCACACCTGCACTGCTCCAAGGTCTGTTGCACAGTCTTCTCACCCTGCTATGTCCTCCTGTCTTCCAGAGAGCTCTGCAGGCAGATGGGGGGAGAGCCCTGAGGCTGGGTGATGGCCAAAGCACTATCAGGGAGCCAGCTCTGAGGTGCGAGGATGCCCATGGCAGGGAATGGCACAGCACTGGCTGAGCGTGGCTGTTCAGCCACCAACCACCAGTAGAAGATGCTGAGGAGAGTGCAGTACCAGCAATACCAGCAGCGGATAACTGCCCTGCCCCACACAGCCCCAGTGCCCACCCCAGCCATGGGGGTCCCAGCTGGAGGCAGCACCAGTAGCTCACAGACCCCAGCAGAGCTGGAACTGTTTGGCCAGCTCAGACTGCTCCTCCATGGACACAGCCCTGGGTCCTGCTGTGCTTTGGCCTCTTCTACCTGCAGATGGATGGCCTCCCCGTGCAGCTGTAGCATCCCATCACAGCCCCTTTTAGCCCAGGGGGATCTTGGCACTGCTCCCCATCCCAAGGGTCCCCAGGAGAGTGGCCTCCATCATTAACAATGATTGCAAGAGCAGACCCTCACTGTACAGGCAGTAAACAATCTGGACCCTGCCCAGCTGCCCTCAGCACTGCCAATCCCCAGCACACACTCGACTGTTTAACGGCTGCAATAAAACCTTCGCCGAGGCAGATTCCACCATAAATCCCAGCCTCGGGCCAGCCTGAAGCTTTAATGACACCATCAATCCCCAAGGAGCCCGAGACAGAGAAGGTAGACACGTGGGCTCCAGCCCCAGCACGCGGTCAGGCAGGGGCTGAACCCACAGACCCCATGGTGAGGGGATCAGGGCTGGCCCCGAGCCCCACAGCAAGCTGGATTGCTGTGATCCAGAGGAGAAGAGGCATTACTCCAAGGGGCCCCAGCACAGTGCTGGTGCATGCCACATCTTGGGGCTGAGGCTGTGGTGAAGCAGCAACTGGCTACTCACCTCCAGGTGCACAGTGGGCAACCCTATGCCAAGAGACAATCCCAAGCTAATGGGCAATCACAGAATGTTAGGGGTTGGAAGGGACCTCCAGAGATCATCTAGTCCAATTCCACACTGAGGGACTCACCCACAGCCACCATGGCCACTCAGGGCCATCACCCCAGAATGAACAATGACAAACACTCCACCAGTCCAACAGTAATGCAGGCAAACACCTTGACACGAATTTAATGGAAGCTTCTCCTCCCTGCCAGGCAAGGGGAAGCCAAACACACCACTCTCCTTCCAATGCATCTTTTCAATGATTTGGAAAAAAAAGAGTGGAAAAAAAAAATCCCTTTGATCTCAGCAGCCCATTTGTTTAGTCCATGCCAGGATTTAATTGAGAAGGGATGTCCTTGAATAAATGCTGAGATGTCCTCGCTCCCTGGGAAGTCTGCTGTGAGTTGTGCAATCCACTGTACGAGGTTTTCTGCTCATCCAGGGATATTCTGGGACAGCATAGCCCCAGGGCTGCTGCTGCACTTCGCCCATCCAGTCCCTGCACTGCTCATCACCAGGCATGCCAGTGGTGACCTGACTGCCATGCCACAGGGCTGAATGAAGGAGGCACCAAGATACAGGTGCTCCCAGGACCAGGGGACATTGCTCTGCCCCCAAATCTAGCACGGGGAGGAGGCAGAGTGCTAGCTCCCCAGGACCACTGGTGTGGAGGCTGGAGCAGCCACGGTCCGGGCATGAGGACCAGGGATGCTTGGCACTGGCAGAGGGGCTGCAGGTGGGATGCACAGCCCTGGAGAAGCCAAGTTATGACATGACAGAAGGTGAGGGGCAGCCTGTCCCCAAGAGCTGGTGCTCATGCCCAGGGTACCGCCATCGTCCCCTGACAAATGCCTTCCATGCTGCCAGGCTTGGCAAGAGAGGAGGAGCTGCAGCAGAGAGCCTGGCAGCCGCAGCGGGGCCATCAGCATCACCGGCCGCAGCAGGCACCTTCCTGCTCATTTCCTCCAGCCTGCCCCTGCCAGCACTGAGCACCCTGGTCTCCCTATCTCTCTTCTGCCAGGCCCCTCCCGGCAAGGGGCAAATCATAGAATCAGTGATCAATAACATCTTTTAAACTCCTCAAGGGATGGTGACTCCACCACTTCCCTGGGCAGCCTGTGCCAGGGCTTGACAACCCTTTTGGGGAGGAATATTTTCCTAATACCCAACCTAAACCTCCCTTGGTGCAAGTTGAGGCTGTTTCTTTTTGTCCTATCATTTGTGACTTAGGAGAAGAGACAAACCTCTACCTCACTACAACATCCTTTCAGGTACTTACAGAGAAAAGGGTCTCCTCCAAGCCTCCTGTTCTCCAGGCTAACAACCCCAGTTCCCTCAGTCATTCCTCATATCACTCACCACAAGGGTGGTGGAACACTGGCCCAGGTTGCCCAGGGAGGTGGTTGAGTTCCCATCCCTGGAGGCATTCCAGGTGAGGCTTGCCAGGGCTCTGGGCAAGCTGCTCTAGTTGGGGATGTCCCTGCCCAGTGCAGGGGGGTTGAACTAGATGAGCTCCAGAGGTCCCTTCCAACCCAAACCATTCTAGGATTCTATGATTCTATGCTCTAGACCCTTTACCAGCTTTGCTCCCCTTCTTTAAACACACTCTAGCACCTCAATGTCTTTCTTGGAGTGAGTGCCTCAAAACTGAACCCAAGATTCAAGGTGCAGCCTCACCAATGCCAAGTACAAAGGGACAATCATTGCTCTAGTCCTGCTGGCCACGCTAGTCCTAATCCAAGCCAAGAATGCATCCCTCCTGCCCAGTCCAGCTTTTAGCAACTGCAAAGTCTTGAGCTGAGGAAGGTAACCAGCCCTGGGGATCACACTGCATACCCCATGGAGAACCAGTGAGGGGCAACAAAGGTAGGGAGGGGACCCTTCGGCTGTTGCACTGCTTCTGCAGATTTGGGTTTTCTCATCTCCTGGCCCTCAGCCCCAGCCTAGTGCAACCAATGTCAGGCATTGATCAGCCAGCAGCATCCTCCTCCTCAGCCCAGCTGCGTGGGTGTCCTTCCACCATGGGCTCCTGCTGCAAGGCTCCTTTAGCCAGAAAAGTGCTGTACTATTTTAATCCAGCAACCTCCCATCCATCCCAGTAAGCTTGGCTGCAAGCACAGCCCCGGGAGAACTCTGTCCCCAAGCCTCTGTGCCCTGCAGCCAGACAGCACCGAGAAACGCCCTGAGGAGCCAAGCCACATGTAGGACAGGCCTGGGGCCACCAGATTCCGAGATGGGGTTGGCTGCAGCCCACTCTGTCACCTCAGCCCCCATGTCCCCACCATGGAAGGAGCTGCAAGCACAGAGCTGCAGCTGCAGCCTGGGATGTGTCCCCCGCTTCTTCTAGGGGCTGGCTGCACGCTGCATGGGAATGGGGAGCAGGCCTGGGGGTTGTCCTTGGTCCCACCAGACAGGAGAAGTGATTCTGACTGTGGAAGGGAATTAATGGTGGTAAAGGTGAGCACAGGGAACTGCAAGAGAGGACACGGGGGATTCCCAGCTCATTAGTGTTGACATCTTTCAGCCCATGGTAACAGCAGCTCCTTTTCTCCTCATCTGTTAAAGTCCTTGTCCTCCCTCTCCCCAGGAGACCCACACTCAGTTCTGCAGGCATTCCACAGCCATCTCAGCAGTTTTCTCACCAGCTTTCCCACTGCTATCTCACCAACCCTCCCGAAGGCATCCCTCAGCCACCCCACCAGCATCCCAAAGGCATCCCTCCAAGCCATCACCCCCGCGGCCGGGCCCCGGCGCTGGCACGTGCTGGCCCAGCCGGAAGGTGCCAGGTCCCTGCGCCTTGCCCGGGCTGCAGCTGCACTGGAGAGCGCAGGGGGCTAGGGGCGGAAGGGGAGCAGGAGAGCTCTCAGCCTCTGGCCTCCGCGGGCTGAGCTGCGGCTAAAGGCAAGCTGATTAAAGCAATTAGGATTTTAAATAGTAACAGCAGAGTGGCTCATCAGCGCTGGAGAGGCAGTCAACTGACGAGTCTGAGGAGCCTATTTAGGGATCTCAGTTGGCTGAGGATCCTATGCCAGGCCTCAAGGCTCCGTTGCAGTGAGAGGGGTCCAGCCTGGTGCAGGGGGGGTCCCAGGGACCCCACGGACCCTACAGCCATCCCAGCACCCACCCAGGTTGTTGATGTGGACAGTCCTGTGCTTGCAGGCAGTTCTGTCCCCTGCTTGCCCTGTGACCACAGCCAGGGAGGGGACAGCAGCCGGTCACCCTGAGGCATCAGCACCCCAGGCATGGCACAGTGGCTGCCAAGGAGTGTCTGCTGCCCACTCCTCCCTCTCCTTAGCTTGTTGTCTATTCTCTCTAATAAAGGCTCTGGGAAGGGAACGTGGCAGGAATTCAGCAGCACTTCTCAGGAGGCTGCTCTGCACACCAGCAACCAAAAAATACCTTTTGCAACAGACACGGCACAGCACACACATTCTGTCTGCTTGGGCTCAGGCTGATCTCCCAGAGCTTTAAGGCAGTCTGGTGGGAAATCCATCTATTTTGGTCTACACGGATCCTCAGCCACAAAGGAATCTGGACACAAATACAGATGCGGGAACAGCATAAACAGCCATAAAATGCTCCGTATCCTTCCCTCTGCTCTCTGATCTCCTACCCTTGTATTTGTTCCTCACTGTTGCTGGCTGGCTCCAGGGTGCAGATGGGTGCAGCACACAGCCCAAGTGCCCAGTGCCAGGGCATGTGGCATCAGGGATGAGAGGAACAATCTGGATGCCTGCAAGGAGCTTCCCAGTCCTGTCTGGATAAGTCCTGCATTTGGGACTGGTCTGCTGCTCCAGAACCCCCCAACCCTGCTCCTATGGCTGCATCCCAGCAGGAGAGCATCCCTGAGGAGGGATTTGACACCCCTAGGCCTGGGGACATGCACCATGGTGGCAGTGACAGCGCCTGAGTGGCAAAGACATCCAGCCTTGCAGAGGGGCTGGCAGGGAAATGCTGACACAGGGCTGGACTCATTCTCAGATGGGGGGAAAGGGCAAAAAGAAAAGAGCAGGAGCAGGGAAGGGAGGACAGGAGTGGGGAAAGGAGGGCTGGAGCTGCAGCCTGAGTACAAGCCACTTGTCGACTTCTTGCAAGCTCCAAGATGCTGTAGGAGGGTACTGGCACAGGCATATTACATTTATTTATAGGCATTTCTGTGGCACTCAATTAAACGCTGTGGTGGAGATATTGCAGCGTGAAGAGTATTTAGAGCCATTTAACACCTCTTAGTCGGCAAAAGCCCATCTGATTCCTGCAGCGAATTGGGAAGGTGCACATAGCAAGGGCAAGAGCAAGGAAGATTGCCCTTTCCTAACCAGTGAAGAGATGGGATCACTGCACTCCTGGCAGGGCATCCATGAGCCTTGCGTGATGCTTCACTACTTCTAGGTCAGCAAATGAGGGACCAGTGTCCCACAGCAGGACCAGCAGCATGACCCACAGCAGGACCAGCAGCCTCAACAGCAGGATGGCCAGGGCTTCTGCCCCTTGTGCTTCTCAGCACCCCTGGGTGCTCCTCACATCCTGCTAAAGGATAATCTGCTCCCACAGAAGGGCTTGGCAATTCCTGATGCTCAGGAAAGGCTCTTTCACAGCCTTTTCTATTAACTGCTCTGCAAAACCTTGCTGCAACTTATCAGGATAGTGAAAGGCTGAGCCAGTAAATCTCTAGATCTCAGGAAAGCCGTTGGGGGAGAGTTCAAAGGAAAGGCTGACAAGTGCACACCAAGGTTAGCTCTAATTGCACCGCTGCAAATTCACCGGTGGCACTCTCGCCCTCTGATCCACTCACTCCCCTCTCCCACTCTGCCTGCAGTGCTTGCCCTGCCCACCCCCTGGCCACAAAGCTCCCTAGCATGGGGGAGGAAAGATATGCGACCATCCAACCTCATGGCACCACCAAGGCACCTGAGGGAAGTGAGCCAGGCTGAAATGCAACCACAGGGAGATAACTCAGCCCTGGGCAATGCCGGTGAAGCATCACCAGCCCCATCCCCCAGGAGAAGACCATTCCCACAGGCTCTCCCATGCCATCTCCCCTGGCACCAGGAACTCCAAACCCACTGGTACCCCAGCAGCAGTGATTTTGCAGCAGCTAAGCACAGACAGGAGACCACCATGTCTGCCCAGATCCACATGCCTGCACCCTTTCATTCTGCCTCATGATGAATCTGCAGAGCCACAGCCAGCAAGCAGCATCCCCAGGCAGGGGCAGGATGGGGTCAGTGGGTACAGGGGGGCTGAGGCTCACCCCACCAGATGCTCTCCTGCAGCAGGGCTCGAGTCACTTGCAAATGGATGCAATTAAGTTGATACTGCAGCGGGACCATAATTGCTGTTTCCTTAGCTTGGCAACACGACCCCAGAAGCCCCCATTATACTAATCACTGTCAAACGAACACAATCACAGAACGCATAAAAACCTGGTGTACTTCATGGTGAAATATAACACCGCAGAAGGCTGAACCGTGCCATAAATCTGCTCAGCACTTAACACTGCCTGCTAAATGGCCCCGCTTAATTATAGCTCTATAAACATGACTTTATAGCAATATCAATACAGTCAAAAAATCAATCCCACTGATGGACAAATGGACAGACTCACGTCCTGCTGACCCTGGGGCCGAGCCACCGCTGCTCCCTGTGGCACAGGGTGAACTGGGCTCCACGCTCCCACGGCTCACTGGGTATTGCTGATGGTTGTGCTGCTGCCAGCAAGCTTGGTGCTGTTCTCCGTGCCTGCCTTGGGATGCCACGATCCAGCCACTGTCCACTGGATGCTGTTTCCAACCTGCCTTGGCCCAGCACTGCTGCCGGAGCCGCAGACAAGACATTAGCATTACAACCCACACCGATCTTTGTCAATTATGCTACAGTATTTGAGCTCTAACCAGCTTTAAATTGAATCAGGACGAAATCATCAGTATAAAAAGAGCCCGCACCAGCCTTTCAATTCCAGCACTGGGGAAAAAAAAGTTATACATCTCATAATGGCCTTCTACCCCATAATGAACAGGAAAAATAAATTAGATTCCCAGCTAAGGGTATATTTATACAATTTCATTATGTGCCCATGAGCAAGTCTGGTTTTCACCAAGATAAAAATGAGCTCTCAGCAATGCTCGTACTAAATAAATGGAGTGATTTAACAGCTTAACAAGGAGCACGAGAGAGGGGTTGAGGAACAATGTCAAAAATGGAAAATACAAATAAAAAAATATTAAAATGCTGGCATACCCTGAGTTGTGCTAGCACTGCCCCAGCAGACTCCACCTGCTGCCTGTGCCTGGCAGCTCTGGGAGCACTCACAGCCTGGGAGATGGGAGACAGCATCCCTGGGACCGTGGGCGCATCCCTGGGCTGTGAGCATGTTGCATCCCACCCCACCTGGAGTGATCCCAGGGAGATGCCTTGCTACTGCTTCATCTCTTGGCTGCTCACTGTCTAAGTGACCCTCATGAGCCAAACCCAAAGGACTGGGTCCCTCTCCTTGCTAGCTGCTAGTGGGGCAGGATATAGAGGCCAGGCCCAGCTCACTCTGGTTTACTCCCTGCCATCCCCATGGATGCCAGGATCATGCATGCCAGCTGCCCACAGGAGCTACAAGGCTGTTTGTAGCAGCTTTGGGGCTGGAAGGGGGTATTTGCAGCCTGGAAGTTGCTCCCAGGCTCTGAAATGTTCAAGCCAAGCAAGGCTCCTCTGCTAGTGCTGCTCGGTAGGGAGGACAGTGGTGGCACTGTCTGGCTGCTCCAGCAAGCTGCTCCTGCACCCAGCCACCAGCACTGCCCTGCTGACAGGCTGCAAGGGTGCAACATGCTCGCTCACCATGGCAAAGGGGCACTGAGGAAGCCAGGGGCAAACCAGGAGCTTGCCAAGAGCTCACCTGCTTGGTGGGTCTGCAGGCAGTGCCATGTGGCTGTGGCACTGCAGCACACAGGGATGAAGCAGCCCTGGACCCACTGTATCCAAGTCCCTCTCCTGCAGTGCTGCCACATGCAGTCCACGGTGCCTTCCAGCCAATATCACCAAACCCAAAGGGCAATTCTCAATTCCTGCCTCCCAGTAGAGTATGTTTAACCAACCTCCTGTTATCCAGTTCAGCCACGAGCCAAAACACAGGCTCAGTTTCCCTGCTCCTCTTTCAGTCTCCCTGCTCATGGAGATTGCAGCTTGTGTCCCCTACCTCTGAAGCTCCCTTGTGTCCAGGAGGGGACCCAGCCATGCATGGCCTATGTCATGCACAGACAGAGGAGTTTGGAGGAGCTTCTCACCCTTTGCAAGGTTATCTGCTCCTGGTGAAGGCTCCTTCCATCCCACCTTCTGCTGTGGCTGAAAAGAGCATGTCAGCTCCCCCTGGGGCTCCCATCCTGGACCACACATCCATCTGGGCTCAGCATTGTGTGTCTTCTCCAGCAAGTCAGGCTGATCCTAAATCCATAACCCACACTTGAATAGCTCATCCATTTAATGGCAGAGAGCTGCCAGCAGGCAAATCTGTCCTCTCAGCAGCAGCAAAACCAGAGCTAAGCAGTTGCCTTTTTATTTTTTCCCCCCCCTTTTTAAATCAATTGTGAGGCCACATGGTCCATCGGAGTGATCTGGAGACCAGGAGCTGTCTCCAAGATGGAGCTGGCTGCCTTGGCTGCCGATCAGAGCTCTCCTGCCACAAGGTGACATTTCCCCCTCCATCCTCCCTACCCCAGGGAGCCGGGAGGATTAATAGTTCAACAGGGCTTTGGAAATATGTGTGTGGAGAGTTATGAGCCTGATTCATAATAGGAGTTCCCTCCCCTGCTACAGAGATTAATCGCTGGTGCAAGCGCAAACACCATTTGGGTTCAAGCATCCCAAAATGTGGTGGAGGAGAGGAGAGAGGAGAAAGCAGAGGGAGGACAGGATTCTCCCTGCTTGCCCCACACCACTGATGGGGCTTTGCCATGCATGCCATTGTCAGAGCCTTTTGTCTGCATCTTAACCTCAAGTATTATGGGAAAATATCCTTAAACACCTAAATAAAAGCAGCACGAGCCCAAAATTATCTCCTTGGTTGCAAGAGTAGTGAGGCAGCTCCTGGCAGAGATGCTGCTTTTGGTGCCTGTTTGGCTGCAACCCTGCCTAAAAACCACACCAGCCCAGCCCTGCTAACCCTGCCTAGCTCCTCAGGTGGCCCAACAGTGCCCCAGATGCATTCCTGGCTGCTCTGCCCCGGATGGAGCAGAACTCTCACCAGTTAAACCTGTCTGCCCAAGGCTGGAATGGAGACCTCCTTGTCCCTGGCAGCAAGGACCATGCCCACAAGGCACTGTCTTCACTGCTCTGCAATTAATTCCTTGTGCCCCTCTAATATAAATAATGGGTAAATAATTTTTAACACACTACTTTACCCAGCCCCAAGCAGGGCAGTTTCCTAGGTTGCTGGAATCCTTTACAATCCCCTGAAGGATCAGCAAATGATTTTTCACTCTTTCCTTTCAATTCAACAGAAGAAGAGGGATCTCAGCTCAATAGTAATTAGAGTGAACTGCAGCTTTTAGGCAGTCAAAGCTCATGTTACTACAGAGATGCAAGAATGATCTAATCAGACACTGGCATCAGATAACCAAAAACTAAATCCTTAAGGAGATGATAATAGTTCATATCTGCCTGAGCTGAGCTGCCCACCCTGCCCGTGGCTGCTGGGCCTGGGGGAGATATGGGGAGGGGGGGTGATGGAGATCACAGGCTGTGAAGGGACCAAGACACAGTGGCAGAAAACCTGTCCTCACCTCTGCACAGCCTTCCTCCCTGGGAGCAGGAGGAGGAGGAGGAGGAGGACTCCTGCACCTCCCTGCTGGTGCTGGCCAAGGGCAGTGCCCAACCTGCCACCTCCCCAGCCAGCAGTGCAGGTCTGATGCCTGCTCCCTGAGATGAAAGATCACAGGCAGATATGTTGGGGAATACCCTGTTCCATCTTCCAGCTGCTCCCCTTGGTCTCCCCTCCACCCTCCTCCCAAAAGCCCCCTGTGCCCTGGAGCTCCCCAAGCAGAGCCAGGGGTCACGGTGCCAGGGAAGGGATCCCACCACAGCACTGGCACCAGAATGCAAAATAAATTTGCTTTGCCTGGCTGTCCTCAATCTGTCCCCAGCCCTCCTGCTGCCCTCCCAGCCCTCCTCTTGCCCCTCTGCATATTAATCTGCTCCTCAGCCCCAAACCAAGGAGGATGCAAGTTCAGTGGGGCTGGATGCTACAGATTAGATTGCATCTGTCTGGATATAAATAATTTACTGCTTGATGGTCAGAGTGAATTTAATTAGTTCTTGTTCTCCTGATAGAATCAGCCCACCGCTGCTAAAGCATTTCACTCCGAATTAGCCTGAAAAGGACTAACAAGGCAGTGCTAATTTTACACACACGACATCCCCCGCAGTCTCTGAAAATACAGCTCTACGGAGCACTGGGCACGGCCAGCCCCACGAGAGGCTGGGCACAGGGACAGCAAGAGGGGCACAAACTAGGGGAGAAGTCTGGGGAAGGAGGGACATGAGGTGGGCAGAGACCAGCAGCAGCTTACACACAGCCAACCCTTCTCCACTCACTCTACTTCCAGCTCCCTGGAGATCTGGGGAGGAAGTAAGGGGGCAAGGAGACAGGGGTGATGCTGTTGCCCACCAGGTCCTCTCCTGCCCAGGAAAAGGCTCCTCACTAGCCCAGCACCCACCTAGCCTCCCTCTCCAGTGCCCGGGGTCAAGCCAGGGCATTCGCTGCTGGAGGAGCACAGGCTGTCACTGCCCTGGAGAAACACCAACACACATCAGTGTTCCTTGGAGATGCACAGTCGGTCACCTGGAAGGGACAGGACACAAGGGAACAGCAAGGACAGCCACGGCCCCTGGGTACAGAAGATGGGCAGCAGCAGGTCCCAGAAGCCCCCTCAGCCCCTGGCTGCACTGTCAGACCCAACAGATGGCTCAGGACCCTGCTGTGCACTGAGGCCCCTCCATGCTCAGCATCCCATCTCAGTGCATCAGCCCCAGCCAGGATAGAGCTGGACTGTTCCAATGAATTTGGGGATAACCCAAGGAATCAAAAGCAGCAGGAACACCCCCTTCCACTGGCTGCCATTGCTGCAGACCCCAAAGGCACATTGTTCCAAGTTGAGTGCACACACAGCCAAAAGCAGTCTCAGCCCCCAGATCCTGCTGTAGAGGGGAGAGGGATGCAGAGGCAGCAGTGAGGATGCCAGAGCTCGCAGTGCCAGTGTCCCAGTGGGCAGCACGGCATGGCCAAAGTGGCTCCAGCAGCAGCTCAGCAGTGCTGGGCAGTGCTCCCCTGGCTGCCTGTCCCTGTAAAGCATCACTGCCTGTTTTCCCTTCACTCTGTAATTAGACCCTGGCTTCTCCTCTAAGGACAGAGTCTCATTGACCGCAATGCTTTACTGGTCCTGCCTCCCTCCTCTGACCTCCCCTGTCTCCACCACGATTTATACTCCACATTAGCAGTCTACCAGAGCCACTTCCTGCAGCACTGCAGCCAGATGAGCTGCACCAAGCTCTGCTGGTAACCCCAAAACCCACCAAACACCATGGGCTGATGCCTGCCCCGGGCACAAACCCCTCCACAAACACCAGCCTGGGACATCTCTGCCCAAAAGTGAAATTTTGGGGACATGAGGCCAGAAGGGAAAGGCTGGGCAAGCTGTGGGGATACTTCATGCTGTGCCAGAGAGAACCTGTGCAGAGGACTGGGTGCTTCTGCTAGTTTCTGCCTGGAGCAGAGGGAGCACAGGGACACCTCCACCACAAAATGAGTCCCAGCAGCTCAACTGTTCCCTTCCACACTGGGATGGCCACACTCCTGCATGGTGAAACTAACAGGCTCATTTTCTCCACTCCACTCCTAATCGCAGGGCTCTGGCTTTAAGCCTCTAATCCAATGTGCAGCATCTCACTCAATAAATCACCCCATAAAGGTGAAACAGCCAAAAGCTATCAGCAGCTGTCAGGAGCCTAAGGGCAGAACTCACTCTCCAGAGCTCACCACCTCTCCCTTTGCCCCAGCAAACGGCTGCTGGGCCACCAGTGCTGCAGATGGGGATGGCAGCAGTGCTGTGCAGGATGTGGGGGCAGCCCCAGGGGGGCAGCATCCCTCCCTCCTCGAGCTCACCCTCTCTGCAGGGCCAGCACAGCCCCACAGTCACTCTTCCCTGCCAGGAGCACACGTGTGTGATCTTGCCCTCTCTCCTATTTCCATGTAAGCTGAGCTGACAGCTCCTCTTCATCACAGTGCCAGAGTCTTCCTCGGAGGCCATGCATCTCAAGCAGGACAGCACCATAAATATTGCATAGGAGGTGTTTCTAATCTAGTTATGGGTTCAGCCTCTCACGCTCTTCCATCAGGGAGCCTTGGATTGAAATTGAAGTGTATTAGTATAATTTTATCAGGTTTTATTAAGCCTAGGGTCTTACGTTTTTGATATATAGTTTTAATTAAGTTTTAAGTCAAAGAATGCAGTCACTCATATTTTATCTTGCCATGTCACATCAGAGGGAGGCACTTAATCAGCACGTACAAAAACTTCCCATCGCCAGTGATGAACGTTCATGAACTTTGCCTGCAGAGACCATCTTCCCTCCACCCCTCACAGCAGAAGCCTACAGCCCAAGCAACCCCTCTGCCCAGCTCCAGCTGCCCCCTCCCCAGACCTGCCCTCCAACAGCAGTGCTCTTGCAGGAATGGGCAGGCGAGGAAGGAAAAGGCTCTGGACGTGGCAGGGAAGAGGGAAGGTGGCCCAGAGGCAGCTGGCACTGGAGGCTGCTCCTGGCCAGGCTCAGCAGCAGCAGCAGCTGCCGATGCCAGCGGGCTAGCGGGCACAGAACCAAGCACAGGCACTGGCAATGCTGGGGGAGGCATCGCCTGCCCCCGCTGCCACCCCACTGGGTCCTGTGAGGGGTCTGAACCAAGGGCAATGCTCTGGTTGAGCCAAAGCTCTCCCTGCTCCCTCCTCCCCACTAACAGCAGATGGGCAAACCCAGCATGCCCAGGCATGCCCAGCTGCCCACCGTGACAGCCAGCCCAAGCACCACAGCAGCAAGGAGAGGGAGCAAGGCTGGGCAGAGCTGAGGGAGGGGGAAGCGATGGCCAGCAGCAGCTATGGGGTTGGGTGCTCATCTCTCGGCCAAAATCCTCCAGACCCACAACATCCCTGGTGCTCTGATGGCCAAGAGGACCCTGCCCCACAGCACAGCCGTGGACCATAGTGCCCCATATCAAACCACGCAGCGTTTTGTGCTCCATTTGCTCCTGCCACAGTCAGGCTGCCTCCTGGGCATGGGCATGCCAAAGAGAATCAAGAACTGGGCATTTCCCCACCAGCAAAGCAGCACCATGCCAGCCACCCACAGCAAGCACAGAGCCAGACCTGCTCCTGCCCAGTGAGCCCCTTCCCAGCAGCAGCTGAATCTCCAGTGTTACAGCTGAGCCTTCCCTAGCATCCATACACCAGCCTGTGAAGAGCTCAGCTGTACACCCATCCCAGCTCCAGGCTGGCTCCCAGAGCCTGGATGGATGGTCAGCTCTTCCTCAGGGCAAACATGGAGCTCTGGGTTGAACCACATGCTGGAGCCAGGGGCCAAGCCTGGATGGGAAAAATGTAATCCCAGCCTTTAGCCATGGAGACTGCTCTGAGCCCACAGCTGGCTCCCAACAGCGGCTGCAGCTCCCTGGGGACAGTCAAACCCCAGCAGCTGCCAGCCCCCAGCATGCTGGCACTGCCCATGCTCCCAGAGCATTGCCAGCCAGGTGCACTTCTCTCCTCTAAAAAGAGCTGTTTGAGGACATGAGGTCTGTGCCTATCTGCCAGCAAGGGCAGCAGATGGCATCACAGCTTGCACTGCCACTGCCCTCATCCTCTGTGGCTCCTCAGCCCGGGGAGGGATGCTTCTCCCCAAAAATCCAAGGCCATGGTGGCAGATCACTCACAGGTCCTTGGGAAAGGCCAGTTCATCCCAGTCAGAAGGCATCATAGACATAAGGCAGAGCAGAGGCTGCCCACCCACTGCTCTACCTGGGCACCCTCCCCACACAGCCAGGGCAACACAGTCCCAGGCACTTGCTCCACTTCGGTCCCCATCAACTTTCCCCCAGCTGAGGGCAAATACAAGCCAAACTGGGGTCCCCACACACCTGATTCAGGGCATTTCCACATCCCCAGCAGCACCAGCTTGGTGCAGAGTTGTGGGGCAACAGGAGCTTTGGGGACAGATTCAGCCCACGTATGTGCCAGGCTTCCCAAGGCTGGAGGGCAGAGAGCTCAGAGGATTTCTGAGGATGGAGACAACATTTTAGGTCCTGGAGCTCCTCTCATGCGAGAAGTGGAAGAATCAAGCACAGACCTGTCTCTCCAGGTTGAGGTGCTTAAAAATTTATCACTGAACTTACAGAAATGAACTCAATTAAAAACCATTTTAAAGGTATTACATTAAAAAACATAACTCTCATTTTTCCCACATCAAGGTTTCTGTCTGTAAGTGTGGCAGAAACCTCTGAGCACACCATTACAAGTGATGGGGTACATGCTCTGGCCAGTAAAATCCTGTGGCACCAGCTGGCACATGATGGTAAAGGACAGATCAACGGAGCAATAGAGCCATGTAGGACAGTGTGCACAGCCCACGGAGCCCAGTGAACCCATGTCCCTCTGAGTTCTGCTCCTGCTTTGCTCCAGCAGCAGGATCAGAGGAAGGACCAAGCCACCCGCAATAGCATGGGGGAACCCTCCCTGATGAAGAGAGACCCATTAACATGGTGGGGAGGGAGGGACAGGGTGCCTGGGGGTGCCCTAGGGGCACTAGCCCTGCCCCATCACAGGATGCCCCAACAGGTCATGCAACGGGGATGGGTTCAGGCACCAATCCTGTCTCACACACCCAGCCCCTCCCTGCAGCAGCACATCCCCCGCTGCAGGCACAGCCAGTCCCTGTCTATTTTAGGCTGCTCATGGAGAGCTCTGGGGAACAGGAGGAGGGAATCAAGAGAACCCCAGCTGCTGCCACCGCTCGCTGCATTTCGGTCACTGCTTCCCAAGCTACACAGTCCCTGTCTCCTAGTGCCTTCATGTCCAGATCTTGAATTATTGCTGCTGCCCTGACCTAGGCTGGCACTGGCCTGTGGCTCTGAGCCCTGCGGGGTTGGCACCAGCCACAGGACCCCTCCAGCACATCCGGGCACAGAAGGAACCAAGTGGCTCCAGAGATGGAGTAAGAGAACACAGAAGCTCTTGGCTGCCTGCGAGCTGCTCCAGCATCCTGCTGCCTCCCTGGATGACCATGTCTAGTCCTGGGGAAGAGCCAAGCAGTGCTCACCGCCAGCCCAGCAGCACTCGGCAACCACTTCTTCCTGAAGAGGAGGGAGGGAATCCCAGGATGAGCAGGAATGGTTCTACTCATCAGCTGCAAGACTGATAGACTCGGGGGGTGGGGAGCGTGCTTTGCATTTCCTTCCTTCTCCTTTGCAAAGATACAGAGATTTGGGACTGGGTTTGAATTTCATCCAGAAGAAAAGAATTTTCTTTGAAAAGAAAGCAGTTGGATTGCTTAACTCCTTCTGCCCCACATTCCCATTAAAATGGGATTTGAGGAAAAGAGAGTGCTTCAAGCCAAGTAGCCTCACTCCTGCAGAATCACTAGGGCTATGAAGCAGAAAGTGCTGACAAAGCCACATCCAGGCTGGGAAAGGATTCCCAGGGTGCAGCCTGCTTATGGGGTCCTGACCCCACAGTGACTGCAAGCCCTGGGCATGGCTGCCCACAGTGCCAGGATCATGGGGTGCCTTTGCATCAGCTTCCCTTTTGAAAAAGGCAAAATTGGGTGCTTTGCTGGGATGGAAGAGCCCTTTCCACTCCACAGTTAGCCTTGTTTCCTCACTGCTGGTGTCCCAGTCCTCTCCCCTCAGCCCCTAACAGGTAGGAGCATCCTGCCTGCATCCTACTGCCTGCATCTGGGGTGGTGGGACACCTTGCTGGCTTCTCACTAGCAAGGGCTGGAGAGGTGGTAGAGAGCTGGGTGTCCCACACCCACAGGCTGCAGATGTCACTGCCCAGGAGTCATAAGTCATGGAATATTTTAGGTTGGAAGGAACCTTGTAAAGGTCATTTAGTTCAACCCCCTTGCAGTGAGTAGGAACATGTTCAAATGCATCAGGTTTCTCCGAGTCCCAAACAACCTGACCTGGAATGTTTCCAGCAATGGGGCATCTATCACCTCTCTGGGCAACCTGGGACAGTGTCTCAACACCTTCAGTGCAAAACATTTTGTTCTTATATCCAATCCCAACCTGTCCTCTTTTGGATTAAAACCATCACCGCTTGTCCTGTCACAACAGGCCCTGCTCTAAAGTCTGTCCTCATCTTTTTGATTGGCCCTTCAAGTACTGAAAGGCTGCAATAAGGTCTTCCTGGAGCCTTTTCTTCTCCAGGCTGAACAACCCCAACTCTCAGCCTGACCCCACAGCAGAGAGGTTCTAGCCCTCGGATCATTTCTGTCACCTCCTCTGGACCCACTCCAATAGGTCCAATAGGACTCCAGAGCTGGACACAGCACTGCAGGTCAGGTCTCCCCAGAGCCAAGTAGAGAGGCAGAATCCCCTCCCTGACCTGCTGTTCACACTGCTTTTGATGCAGCCTAGAACACAATTGGTTTGTGGGCTGTGAGCACACATTGCCAGCTCATGTCCAGCTTTTTTCCCACCAGTACCCCCAAGTCTTTCTCCCTCTGCAAGCCCTGCTCCTGCCTCCCACATGTGCCCAGCTGCACTCGCTCCCTGCTGCACACCCAACACCCAAACCCTGGCCTGCTGCAGCCGCTGCAAGCTGTGCCACACACCAGCTGCCTGCCCTGCAGCCCCTGCACCCAGCCCGGTGCCACGCAGGCACAGCAGTGCTGCCAGGAGGGCTGCAGGCAGCGCTTGCCGATGCTGCAGATACATTTTAACTGGGCAGCAAGCGAGCAGGGGAGAGCGAGCTGGAGAGTTGAGCGCGCTGCGTGTCATTTCAATGCGTGTATTTATATCCTTCACCGACGCAGCATCCCTTTGTACAGCCACGGAGCGTGTACAGTCAGGGCTGTCAGTTCAGCGGCATGTTACAAGTGTTTGATATGGAGATTTTGGCAGTGGGAATGGATGTACCTCACTGAGAGGTTTATGTAAAATGACAGCTTCTGGAAAATGAAGCACAGGGATATATAAAAAAAAGAAAAGTACAAACAAAAGGGAAGAGAGGTCTTCTGCTTGCTGAGCCCAAAACGGATTTCTCCTCCCCACCGACCCGTGAGCATCTCCCCACCACAGCCAGAGGCAGTGTGCAGGCAGCGCACCACCAGCTGCACCAGCCCCACCAGCTCAGCTCGGCTGGTTCAGGCTTCACAGCCGTGCTCCCCCGCCTCAGACCGCTGCCCCATTTCCATTTCATCACTCCTCCTCTCCCCCTTGTTTACGGGGCTGAGCCTTTTATCGCTGCCTGTGCGTGGGTGAGCGCGGGCGGGAGGAGGAGGAGGGTGCCTGGAGAGTGCTGCTGCCAGCAGGCCCAGGGAGATGCTCCACAGCTCCCAGCATCCATCGCAAGGCTTGGAACTGGGGGCTGCTGCACAAACAGAGCAAGGCAGCGGCAAGTCCCCATCCCCAGCCATTGCAGGTCCCTCCCACAGTGATGCTGGACCAACACCCATCCAGGAGTCTCAGATCAAGGGCTCGGCTGGAGAAAGCCCAGTTGTGGCCAAAGGCACTGCAGGAGGAGCAGACAGAATCCCACCTCTGGGCAGGTCTGGATGCAGGTTTCCTTGGGAGCAGGGTAGGGTTTGCTCCCCCACTGACTCCCACTGCCCACCTTGCCTCAACCGGCTCCAGCACCCCACACCCTCCAGCGCCCCGAGGGAGGGAGCCAGCCCCAGCCCCTGGGCAGGGTTGTCTCAGCCAAGAAGGAAAGCTGCAGCAGCACCCAGCTCTACTGTGAGGCCAGCTCGCCCCTCCAGAGCTGCTTCTGCCCCAGCCATCTCGCTCATTCAGCTTTACACCCTCCTCCATTGCCTCCAGTCCAGTGGGGATCTGTGCCCATGGCTAGGGTGGAAGAAATTCCTGCTGCAGCTATGATGATCCATAAAGAAGCTGACTTGTTTCTTACCTCTCTGAAATGAAGGATGGCGATTACCCTACATCCCAGTCTACAAAGCTTAATCCAAATTGATGGCCTCCCAGAGATTGCTTCTCTTGCCTACCACCCAATCCAACACCCAACTCTCCCCTGCCCATGTCTACTGAGTAGCAAAACATCAGAGTAACTCATGCAGGCTCGGGACAGAAAAGCCATTTATCCTGGAGTGAAAGACTCCTAGATGAGACATTAAACTAAGGACATGTTAGGGAGAGGTGGCAGTGTCAGCCTTGCCTTCCTACGGGCCCCAGGCAGCAGGGGTCTGCTTGGAGCCCTTCAGGAAGAAAGCCCTCTGCAACCACCCAGACTGTCTCTTAGGGTCTTTGCAGCAGTTCAGTCACAGTCTGAAGCATTCCCCTTACCCTGTGGCTTCCCCAGCATGGAGCAAGCTCACGAGCAAAAGAGCGTCTACAGGCTTTGAAGGCTGCAGCATGTTTCCTCACTAACCACTGTCAGAGGGATGGCTGCAGGGAAGAGCAAAGCCCTCACAACAACACATGCTCTGCAGAGATAAAGGTTATGGCCACAGCTGTGCACTTCAACACCTAGCCAAACAGCACCCAGGAGGAGCTTTCCTTTCTAACAGCCCTGCCAGAGACCTCAGAACTCAGTGCTCAGCAACCTTGCTCCTCCTGGAGTGAGACCAACTGGCCACACAGCAGGATACAGCCAGTGTGGGTCTGGAGAGCAGTACCACTGCCTCCATGCACCTCCAAACCCTCTATATACACAAGTGGCAGCAGAGCAACAACACATCCCTGGGGGGGTCCCTAACCATGCTCTCCCCACAGAGCACTGATACAGCCCAGCTCCAGCAGCACCCAGCTCCCACCCTGACCAAGAGAGACACCCAAGTGCTGAACAGGCCCAAGCAGGAGCCCAGAGCACCCCCCTGCTTCCCAGGCCAGTGTGGAGGCACCAACATGCATCCAGAGCAGTGTTGCGGGGCTGGGCACAGTTCTGGCTGGCTATAAATATCCAGGAGCAGAAGGGGCAGCAGAGGCTACAGCTGAACTGTGTACCATGTGTCACAGGGACACAGCACAGCCCTGAACTTAACTGCCCTATGTTTCTCCCCGTGCTTCAGTGAGACCTGGGAGAAACCATTCCCTGATGTCCCATCTATTGGCAGGATCCACTGGCACACATGCACTTGTCCCTTGGGCTACCGGAGCAGCAGGACTTGCCAGTGATCTGTGGCAGCCTTGGCCACAGGCACTGGGACACAAACCTGTGGGAGGTGGCAGCTCATTGCCTGCTAAGCACCAGGCTCAGAGCATTGGTCTCCAGCAGCTCTAAGCACCAAAAGCCCCTCACTGACCTGGGGCATCACTGTGCAGGAGTCCCAGCATCCCCCCACCTCCCAGCAGCCCCTTCCCCTCAGCCAGCCAGCACTGGGCAGCATGGGCTACTGCAGCCCCAAGCTCAGGCAGGCGAGCTGATGAACACATCAGCCCTTCCTTTTGCTGCTTAAGATATCCTCATTTCTGCTGCACCACAGGTGTGCTCAGCACTCAGAGCCGGAGCAGCAGCCGTGCTCCTGCCAGGAGAGCTGACTTCTAATTAGACAGATAACAGCAAATCATGACAACAGACCACCGAGGGGAATGGCAGGGACTGCTGCTCCGCGGACAGCAGGAGCTCTGGGGCCTTTCTGACAGCTCCTCTGCTTGCTCCACACTCACTTCCCATCAGCAGCCCTGGGAACGCAGCGGCAGCTCCGGAGAACAGAACAGCAGGAGGAGGAGAAAAAAACAGCAGGAATCATAGAATCATTTTGATCAGAAAAGGCCTTTAAAAAGGCCTTGAGTCCAACCAGTAACCAGCACTGCCAAGTCCACTCCTAAACCATGTCCACCAGCAATAAACCTACATATCTTTTAAACCCCTCCAGGGATGGTGACTCCACCACTGACCTGGGGCAGCCTGGGCCAGGGCTTGACAACCCTTTTGGGGAAGACATTTTACCCAGTATCCAACTTAACATCACTTGATGCAACTTGAGATCATTTACTCTTGTCCTATTGCTTGATCCTTGGAAAAAAAGACCAACCCCCTACCCCCCTTCACTAAAACCTCCTTTCAGGGAGTTGTAGAAAGTGATATGGTCTCCCCTGAGCCTCTTTTACTCCATTCTAATCATCCCCAGTTCCCTCAGATACTCCTCACAAGATCTGTGCTCTAGACCCTTCACCAGCTCTTCAGACACACTCCTCAACATCCTTCTTGTAGTGAGGGGTCCAAAATTGAATACAGTATTTGAGGTGCAGCCAAGGAGGAGGTCGAGGAAGGAAGTGGAGAGAGAGAGAGAGAGAGAGAGAGGAGCTGCTGGAGGGCAGCAGGGTCACTTCACTGCTCCCCATGCTCAACAACATGTTCACCAGCTCCCCAGGCATGGATGAGAAGTCCCATCTCGGCTCTCAAAGAGGCAGGTGGGGGGAAAACATGCTCCATGCAGGATGAAGCCAAAACCACAGCCACACCGTAGGCACTGGTTTACCCTGCAGAGCATCACAGGCCACTGCAAGCCCTGCCTGCATGTGTGGAGAGCACCCCCAGAGAGAGAACCCCCCACAAGCACCAGGGCAGGGGCTCTGCAAAGCTGGCACACCTCATCCCAAGGAGGGACACCCCACCCCAGGTCTCCCCCGTGGCTCTGGCATCTACCCAGCACCATCCCACCCCAAGGGAACTTCTGTGGGGAGCAGCCAGTGGAACCCTGCACCCCTCAGGGCTCACACGGAGCAGGAGCAGCCTGACTCACGGGCTGTGTGCTCAGCACTGGCTGCCATCGCTCCCACCGCTGCAAAGGGTGGGTGGCCACGCTAGGAGCGGATGAGTGGGGATGTAGGAGGAGCACGGGGGGGTAGGGGGGGCCCCCAGAGGAACAAGGAAAACAAATCCAAACCCAAGGGATATTATGGAGCTGCCCCAGCCAAGGAGTGAGCGTGGCCACTACCACATCCATCCAACACAAGGACCTCCAGCAAATCAAAGAGGACCCAAGTGCTGCTTTGCTCCCTCATCCTCCCCAAATTCTCCTCCAAACCAGACATGCCCTGGCAGTGCAAGGCTTCGGTGCGTGTGTGTGCATCTGTTTTTATCCTAGTCTTTAAATGAGGTCTTTGCTTAGAATTTACAATTCCCTCATGGCCTCAATCTTGCAAAGATTGCTTTTTTAACACTGTTGGGCTTTAATTCTAATAAGCCTCCTCTTTATTACGGAACCAGGTCACATTGCCTTGACACTGCAAGAAAATCTTTCATCAGGAAGGAAAACAGAGAAGAGAAAAGAGAAATAAAGACAGCGAGGAAGAAGAAAAGGGGAGACAAACAAATAAAAGCTGCTCACTTCATCCAGGGGACTTTGTGAAGCAGGCAAACAGCCGGCGGGCAGCAGCGGGGCTGCCAGAGAGAGAGAGAGGTGCCTTCCTGCAGCTCCGCTCGCACCCCGGAACGCGCAGGATTATTTCTGGTGCAGCTTCACCTCCCACGCACCCTCCCACCCTCCACTGCTTAAAAACGCCGAGAGGAGCAGGAGGGGAAGCTTGACAAAACTTTGACAGACATAATGAGGACAGAGTTCAGCACAGCCCTGGACAGATGGCCGGGATGGGCAGCCCGGCACAGGGCTCCTCATTACCTGCCCGGCACCGCGGGGATGGGAAGCGGATGGGAGCAGCGGTGCCAAGCACCCGCGAGACCCCAATGCCCCTGCCAGCAGAAATCAAAGCCCTTCTCTGGCAGGAGAAAGCAGCACAGCTTCTGCTCCCCGTCAAACAACTGCTTGAATATTGATTTTTCCCTTCTGGAGGCTCCCCCCCTCTCCAGTATCGCTCCCAGTAGCCATCCCTGGGCTGGGTGGGGGTGGCTGCTGCCTCCTCAGCTCCCCAACTTCTTGGGTTTGCCTGGCTCAAGATGTGTTATCACTAAACATCTCCTGTCGGTGTCTTATGTCATGGCATCACCATGGAAACAGGCTGATCTCATACCCCATCTCTGCTCCCCATGCCTGCATCTGCAGCCTCCCAAGAGCAGGATCCGGAGAGGGCTTGTTTGGGCTCATTAAACTCCCTGCCTCCATCAGCTCCCACACAACAAGGCCGTAGTAGACAAACCAAAGCGCAAGTCAGGACTCTGGGGTGCTGCTCCCTGCTTCCCCATCACTCTGCTCATCCCACTCAGGGCCCCGAGGTCCCCCCACACCCTGCAGGAGCCTCACGTCCTGCAGCGAGGAGCATCCCAGGCTGTGCCAGTGCACAGCAATGTGTGCTTGCGGCACATCCCCGGAATCCCGCGCGCTGGCAAGCCACTTAATCTCTGTCACTGACAGCTTGCTGGAGGAGAAGCCCTTTTCCCCTGCCTGCACCGAGGAAAAACTCTTCCAGGGATGTGGGGGCTGCACAGTCACGGGAGGGGACCGTGGTGGCATGTCACCTGTGAGAGAAGTGCCCCGACCAGCATGTCCCTGGTCTGCAGTCTGCTTCGAGGGACAACTGCAGGGGTGTCCCTGCACGTGACAGGCACTGCAGCATCCCTGACACTCACTCACGGGGTTGCCAGGGCCACAAGGGACCAGAGAAAGCAAAGGAGAAGCTGGAGGCTGTCTGCACTGGCCAGGCCACCTTGGCACAGCTGCTCTGGGTCATGTCAGCAGCTCTCATCTGGGATGCTCACAGCCACAGCTGCACAAAGCCAACAGTGTCCTCCACACCATACCCCCAAACCCAGCAGCTGATCCCAGCATGGGAGGGAACTCCAAAACCAGGCTCTCAGCACTGATACTAGGGCAAGAGGTCCACAGCTCTGCTTGGCAGACTCCAGGACCCTCCATACCGTTTCCTTGGTTTGGGTACAGGCTATCTCCCCAGTCAACTTCTTCACCAGGATAAAAGGACATCCCCTTCACAACCCTGGGGAGCCCCACAGAAGCACCATGGCAGGAGGGAGCAGCTCCACCAGCAGTGAGGTTTCCTCTGTCCCCAACAATGAGACAGAACCCCAGCCCTGGGTTTGGAGGTCAAAGATCCAGATGGGGTCATCAATGCCATTTAGCAACAGCCACCCAAGGGCCATCACTGCAGAGGCAATGGAAGCACAGAGTGCCTCTTCCCCAAGCTAATGGGGACCCTTGGGTTGTTTGTTTAGCACGTGAAAGGCAGAGCTTTACTAAGCCAGTAGCTGGAGCATAGGAGCTGAAAATGCCTTTTCCAGGGTGGGCTGGGATGAGCATCCTGAGCTGCAGCCTCTCCTGCCGTGAGAGCACAGCCAGGATTGCAGCAGGGGGAGGCCAGGGCTGCTCCAAATGTAGATGTTTTAATTCTCAATGCTAGCAGCTGCACTTAAGGCAAGAGAGGCAGGGAAGCCATGCACAGGAGTAACCATGGCAACTTCACGGAAGTTAAATAAAAACTTCTTTAAAAAAAGATAACGAGGTCCCTGAATCATGCTTTATCAGCTCTGTTGCTATAAAGATCGAGATACAGCCAGCTCAGGATTCCTAATTACTTCTCCAATATACTGCAGATAGCTTTATTTAAAAAAATCTGGCTATGTGTATAATTATGTAGGCCCCTCTCCATACTGGAATTTGCATATCCCATGAAGCACCTTCACAGACAAATCTGCCTGTGAGAGCCCTCCATCTGCTCACTGCTTTGGGAGGGGGTCCTGTGGCTGGACCCCAAGCCCTGCTCAGTCACAGGAAGAGCCTCACCAGCTCTTGCTGCCATGCCAGGATGCTGCCAGCACATCCTGGTGTTGCTGGAGCGCTCCTGTGCACAGCAGGAGCATCCCATGGAACAAAGCTCTGGGCAGCTGCAGCAGTGATGCAGTGCCCTGCAGATTACCTGGGCTGCCTGCAGAGTGATGCTCTCCAGCAGCATCCACCATTGCTACAGACATACAGAGCCCAGCACAGGCAGCACTGCAGCCCCTACCCTGTGCCTGCTGGGCACCAGGGCTGTGACAGCCCTTCTGAGGTCCCAACAAGGAGCCAGAAGCAGGTTTTGTCCCCACATGGGCCAGCAGCTCACACCAGCCCACTGCCTTCTGCAGCACTACAGCAGAAATTCCTTCAGTGCCCAGAAATCAAACCACAAGTTCTGTGAGAGCCCTAATCCCTTTTTCCTACAAACAGGCTCCTGGGGAGCTAACAGATCTTCCCAGCCTCAAAAAGAGACAAAGCTCGACCACAGACAAACAGACAAGACTCAACAGCACCATGTCCAGCAGGCATTATGGACCCAAATGCTGTTTGGGGAAGTTTGGGAAAAATCCACAGTTTGAACCAGCCACACACAGCAGCAGCAGGTGATGGAGGATCTGCCAGAGCCCAGAGGTCTGTCACTGCTCCTGGTGACCCCCCCAAACCCATAGGACTGAAACACCAGTGCCATTACCACCTGCCCCCCACTCCTGCCACCACCCAGCCTGAGCCCCAGAGAAAAGGGCTCCAAAAGCTGCCTGAGCTCAGCTAGGCACACAAACCCAAACCCAAGCTCAAACCTAGTGCCACTGCCCACCCCAGACCCTGCCCTGTAAACAGGCAGTGCCCAGATGCTCCTTTACCCAGAGGCTGAATCCAGGCAGCTCCCCAGCACAGAGCTGTTCACTCATCTCATTTCCATCTGAACAGCAGTTACTTGGCTTACAATTAACTTTTCTTTCTTACTGACCAATTTGCAAAGATGTCACATGGAACAAAAGGATGCTGGGTCTTCTACTAATGAGAAGGATGCTCCACTGTGCAGGTTTAAAGAGTCATTTGGATTCTTTATTTTCACAGCTTTATTAAGGCTATGTGAATTGTATGTACTATTTACTGTGTTTTTAAACATTTAATTTAAGCTAATTCTGAATGGAAATTAGAATAGGATTAAAAAGTAGGGGGAAAATTCAGCATTTTGAAGCAGATTATTAAGTAAAGCTACATGAATCATGGTGGAAGCATAAATATCTAGGAACATATTCTATCTCTAAAAGTGGATTTATTCAGCAAAGGAAGTATCATCTGCAGTCCAGGAATTGAGGAACCAGTTATCAAGGTCAAGATTTTATCAGCAGGTCTCAGATTCTCATATCTATGTTTTACCCAGAGCTTGATTAAGAGTTTAGAAATCTGGAAGACTCTCCCTCTTTCTCCAGCTCCCTGCTTTAGAATTAATTGTTTATTGATCCAACAAGAGGAAGATATTCCCTCCCAGCTGTGGAGGAGGCGAGCATGTTGTCAAAAGTTGTTTTATCACTCCCATAAATTCCAGTTGCTGTGATTTCTCCAGTTTCTCCAAGCACTTGCCATGCACATGCTCTGCTCACTGATGGTTTTAGCTGATTACAGGACCCAGGAGTTGATCCTGCTCCTCTACTCTGCCCTTATTGAGAGCCCACCTGGAATACTGCCTCCAGCTCCTGGGCCCTCAGCACAAGGAAGAGATGGAGCAGGTCCAGAGGAGGCCACAAAGATGATCCAAGGGCCTGAACACCTTCCCTACGAAGACAAGCTGAGAAAGCTTGTGGTGTTTGGCCTGGAGAAGAGGAAGACTTTCTTGTAGCCTTTCAGTACTGAAAGGGACCTTATATCTTGTTAGGACAAGAGGGAATGGGAGCAAGCTGGACCACAGGAGGTTTAGTATTAACACGAGGAGGAACTTGTTTGCAGTTCAGGTGCCAGAGCACTGGCCCAGGCTGCCCAGGAGGCTGTGGAGTCTCCTTGTCTGGAGCCATTGCAGAGCTGCCTGGACACATTGCTGTGTGAGCTGGTCTAGGTGATCCTGCTCTGGCAGGGGGGTTGCACTAGATGATCTTTCTAGGTCCCTTCCAACCCCTAACATTCTGTGATACTGTGATAAAAAAAGAGGGAGACTTCTTACACAGGCAGGGCAAGGGGTGATGATTTTAAATTGAGAGATTGAGAGTAGATATTAGGAAGAAATTCTTTACTCAGAGGGTGGTGAGGCACTAGAACAGGTTACCTGGAGAGGCTGTGGATATTGCATCCCTGGAAGCACTCAAGGTCAGGTTGGATGGGGCACTGAGCAACCTGATCTAGTGGGTGGCATCCCTGTCCATAGCAAGGAGTTTGCAACTACATGATCTTTAAGGTCCATTCCAACCCAAACCATTCTATGATTCTATTGCCTGGCTCCCAGTTTCAAGAAATCCTGAACCCACTCACATGTCTCCACTCACATCCCAGTGAGCCCAGGGTCAGTTAGATATTTAAACCCCATTTTCACCCACCTCCTGCCTGGCCAGAGCTGTGCAGCCAGGAGGGCATGTTGGGCACACACACACACACCAGACACTGTGGCATGGTCAGGAGAGGAGGGAAGTGACAGGCTATGGAAGCATCTCCTGTTGCAAAAAGAGCCTTTATTTATTTTCCCAGGTAGAAGCATCTCCACAGCAGGGGTGCAGGCAGCCAGGCAGGGCCCACATGAGCATGTGGTTCCTGTGAAGTCTGGGAAAAGGAACAGCAAAAGGCTGGGAGAAATCACTTTCCCCAGCAACAAAACCCTGTGGACTCCCTCCCTGGCGCTGTGGGATCAATTCTTGCTACTCTCTGCCTGCCCCAAGCAACAAGAGACTGAGCACTGAGGCTGCTCTTTGCCCAGCAAGCTCATGGGAGCAGAAACAGCTTCTGAGCAGTAAAGCTAAAAATTAACTAAGGGACAAAACAAACTCAAGAGCATCAGACAGCAGTGCTGGGCTGGCTGGTTCCCCCTGTGCCAGCTATAGCACTGCACAGCTGGAATAAACACCAACTCTCCTGCCATGGTGGCCAGAGGAAGATGGCAAAAGCCACAGAAAGCAAACACAGCCAGCAGACCTGTGTGTGGTACTGGGATGTGGTGACTTGCTGGGTGTGACACACAGAGGGGTTTAAAAGCACACACATCCTGCTGCATTACCAAGGCATTCCCATGGGCTGGAGCTGACAGGGAAGGTCAGGAGGTGCCAAGGAGGGAATGGGATCAAGGTTGCCCAACAGAGCCTGGGACAGGCAGGAGCCTTTGCCAGGACAACCCACATCAGGCAGCAAGGGCCAGGGAGGGTGGGG
>VWZO01001211.1:175194-189756 GCA_013396975.1 Bucco capensis
GATAATGAAACATGAAAAGGGATTGCACACTCGTGTGCTCATTTCTACCCATTAGAAATTCAATCTTGTCTTGTCTGGAAGACACAAAGATGAGAGCATCTGAGAGTGAGCTAAGCAAAGGAGAGAGCTAGCTTTAGATTGGTTGATTAAACATATTTAAAAAAAACAACAAACAAACAACAATCTCAATAACTAATGAAATAATAGAGAAGAAAATTTTGTTTCCTTGTCTGGTATCTCAGCCTGTCAATTAATTTGCAAGGGCACACCACCCAAGATACCTCCAATGATTCCCACAGAAAGCCCTGGAACAGCCCCTGCCCACACTGCAAAGGGCTGAGGAGGAAAAAAGCAGCTGTTGCTGGCAAACCCCAGCATCCAGCAAAGCATCCCAGTGGAGCACCTCAGCAAGGGGAAGGAGCATCCTGGTGGGAGAAGGTGCCAGGCTCTGGGCTCAGGCTGCTGCCCAGCTCACTGACAGGGTGAGGATCTCCTAAGGGTCCTTGAGGGTCCTGGGACACTGAACACCCTCCCCTCCCAGAGTGGCCAGAGCCAACTGTCAGCAACAGAAGAGGGGTGAGGAGGGCAGAGGAGGGTCACCACAGGCTCTGAGCTGATGTGTGGGAGGCCTGTCAGCTCACACACTTGAAAATGTCTCCTTTTCCACTTCATTGTATTCACCATGAGAAGCAAAAGGCATTCAGAGCCATTTGAAAGCCAGCTGCTCTGCAGGTCACCTTTCAAACCCAGCAGAGACACTGACTCACTCCACACCCTCAGGAAAGGCACCTCAGCCTCCTGAGCCTCCTTATTCCACATGTACAAAAAGCAGAGATGTTGCCACCTGACCCACCCCTGGCACCTCTGTGGTGATGCCTGAGGAGCTTCAGGCTCCTGGCACCATGCAACATTGGCTGAGTAGGTCCCTGACTGCACCACCTCCAGCACAACTCCACTCCACTGAGCTCAGCCTCAGACCTCCCCACCAGCTCCCCTTCCCCTTCCCCAGAGCAAACTAGTCATAAGAACTAATTATTCAGTGTACTCTCCCTGCCCCCCCCATAAGACTGTAAATTAAACGAGAACTCAAATTAAGGAACTTCCCTCCTGCCTTTTGTTATCTCAGTAACCTTCAGAGGCATTTATCTACCATCAGCTGAGCCATTGGAAACATTCTAATTTAGTAAATGCACACACTTAAAAACCTTTATTTCTGCATGGAATGAGCAAATATGGTCCATGCTGGATGTGCTCCTGGAGACACAAGTCTGATGGGGATATTGCCATACCCCCCAAGTGCTCAAACCCCACCAAAACATGCTCCAGCCCCACTCCTGCACTCCTCCCCAGCCAGGGAGAACTGGGATTTCTCTCAGGCATCATAATGAGCTAAATCATCCCACCCAGGGTGGGAAAGAAGAACTTCACTGTGCAGGACAGGGATGCAAAGCAGCAGCAGCACCCAGCAGCAGCACGGGGAGATGGACTCCAGCACTGATGAATGCAGCACACAGGCTGTGTGACCATCCCACCACAGGCACCTGAATGCAGTGGTTGAGGACATGTTCTAGTAATGGGAGATGGAGTTATAAGTCCAGCTGGGAAAGAGGTCCTTGACTTTGTAAAGGAAGGAGAGAAAAATCTCAGCCCCTGTCACACAGAGACTGTGTAAGTGGGGAACACATGGAGTCCACACAACTGGCCAGGTTTGGGAAAGGAAAGCTGGAAGAGCCAGTTTTCCAAGAGCAGCATGTCATGGAGCAAAGGTCAGTATCCTAAAACAACCAATAACCTCCTGGCCTGCCCATTCAGGAGCAGCAGGAAGGGAAGAGATAGGCACCCCAGCAGCCCTGCTGCCAAGTGCAGAGTGCCCATGGGAGACCCCATCCTTGTACCAAGCAGGCTCTCAGAGAATATGTCCTCCAGCATCCCCAGTTCTGTGATGTCTGTCCTCATGTAGTTCCTAAACTGGAGGAAGGAGCAAGAGCTGCAACCACCAGGCTGGGGGGTTTCCCAGTCCCATCCCAGTCCCCTCTGTGCCCCATCAGGTACCTGGGGTTGGACTCATGGCCACCAGCCAGCAGACCTGTGGGCTCTGGACCTCTCATCTTCAGTGTTCCAAAACCACCCCATCCATTCACTACACAAAACCAATGTCCTTGTGAGAGGATCCCGCAGCCATGTCCCAAAAGCAACTGCCTTAACCCTGGCAAAGGTTTACCTAATGCTGCAGCAAAGCATTTGTGTGCCCTTGTGCCAAGGCTTTCTGTGGTGCTGAACAATCCCACAGCTCACTTCAAAGGCGAAGTGGAAAAAAAACAACCCTCCTGTGTTTTCTGTGAAATAACAAGCAGAGCCTCGCCACAGCTCCCCAGAGCCAAGAACAAGTTCTCAATGACTGGCCAAATCTGGGCAGCCCTGCCAGTACCTACCCGCTGCAATCATCCCTCCACAAGAATTATCAACTCCAGGCTTTCTCCATCTATTATCCAGAAAAGCAGCCTTAATTTCTTGCTTTGTCGGGCTTTATCATGCCTCAACCATTTTAGCCTGAAACCAGGAAGCTCTTTGGGGAGCAGAGTGTCTTCATCCATGTTTGCACAGCACCAGCAAGGCCTCCAGCCTGGCCAGAGCCGTTGGGTACCTCTGGAATGCAAATAACACTAGGGCAGTGGAATACACCCTGGTAGTGCTGCTTGACAAACTGTGAGCCCAAGATGAACCATGAGCCTGAGACATCCCAGAGAATGCTGGGCAGAACAGGCATGGAAAAAAGAACAAGGTATTCCCTGACCTTGCAGCCTCACACAGCAACTTACAGCCAGCCCAGGCTGTACCCCCCAGGACAGAAACCAGGCAGCAGGAGCTACCCTGCCCGAGGAGGTTTCCACGGAGGCAGAGAACAAGTTCCAAATCTTCATGAAAGGCAACCAAAAATAGTCACTGCTGTTAATGTCATGCTTACTGGAGTGAGAAGCCGAGAAATCCCTGCTCCCCCCCATCCCTCTGCCTGTGCGCACACAGGAGATAAAGAAGCTTCCCCGGTGCTCTCCAGGCTGCTCCAGATACAGAGATGGATTTGTGCCCCTGGCTCCTGCCAGCCCACTACCCATCCCAGTGCGTGGGCAGCACAGCTGCTCCCAGACCCCCACACCATGTTTGTTTACTTCAGACATCTGGCTGGCAGTGTTTGGGCATGGTGCAGGCTCCTGGCACGCACACGGCCAGGGCACTGCCAGCACATGGTGGTTTGAGAACGGTGTATGTGTGCTTCCACATGCACCACAAACCAAACAGGAGGTTCTGAAAGGCCTTCTCCATCCATCCCTCCCCACACTGCAAGCCCTTAACATGCCCTAATAGTACGCAATGGAATTCCTGGAGATAGGCAGGAATTCAGGAGAGGAAAACCCAGGGAAAGCTCCTTGTTTGCTGGGCTCTGCCTGCTCACAGTGGGGCCAAGCTCTGCTCCAAGGCTTCACTAGCTCCCCGAGGTTGACCAGCCCGAGTGGGACCCTCCTCTTCTCCTCCTTCACCCCATTAACCCAGACTTCACCTCACACAACTTTTTCATACAATTCCCCTTCACCTGGAGGGTGTGATTTTAATTAGTGCAATATTCCTGTTAACAACAGCACTTAATTAAGACATCCGTTAAGAACCTATAGTGGAAACTTGATGAGAAGTTAGGCAGGAATCCTCTCGCAGGCAAAGAGAGCGCTTGAACAGGCAGAGACGATGGGAACGGGCAGCCTCGGTTACCGGACCCAGCTCGGGCTCCCGAGCCGGCACCGCCTGCCACAGGCAAACTTCGGCCCGGAGCACACTGGGGCATCTGCTGCGGCCAGGGGCCCCCCTCATCCCGCCTCGCTCCGCTCCACCGCGCCCTGAGACCCGACCCTCCCCACCGGGATGCGCTCCGGGGCTCCCGATGTGGCTCCCGGTGTTGTTGTCGGTGGACCCCACCCCACCAGATTCCCGGGGCACGATCGGGGCGAGCTGCCCCCGCTCGCCTGCAGCCTTCCCCCTTCTCGCTCCCTTCCCCGGTGCCGCGGGNCTGGCCCACTAACCTCCCCCCAGCACCGCCACCGTGGGGCTGGCGAGGCCCAGAGGGAAGACCTGAGCCAGGGGAAGTGGGGGGAGAGACAGGATTCTATCCCCGGTACTCTCTCCCGAGCCCTGCGCTCAGGACCCGCTCCCAGCCCCACCGCTCCCTCCCCACGGGAGCTCAGGACCTGTTCAACCCCATGGTCCCACCTCAGCGAGGGGCTCCCGGCGCGGCCTCACATCGGTGTCATGCTCCGTGGGTGCTCAGCACACGCTCCCACCTCTAATCCAGAGAAAGCCAGGGTTTTCCTCCATTTCTCCTCCGAAAATGACCATATCACAGCTCTCACGAACAAGGGGTTTGTTCCCGCAGTTGAGCTGTGCTCAGTGCTGCCTGCAACTGGGTGGGATATCCAAGGGGTGGGTGGGATGCCTGAGAGCTGGGTGGGATTCCTGAAGGCTGAGTGGGATGCTTGAAGGGTCAGTGGGATGCCCAAGGGCTGGGTGGGATGCCTGAGGGCTGGCTGGGGTGCCCGAGGGGTTGCTGGGATGCCCAATGAGTCAGCTGGATCCCCCAGCCCACCTTAGCCCCCTGTCAGGATGGCAGCAAGGAAGGTTTCCATTCCTCATTGCAAACACTGGGAAAACCAAGGGAGCACAGGGAACCCATGGGACAAAGGTTGTAGTGTATCCTGGATCGCTAAAGCTCTGCACCTGTCTCAGCTCTTATTCTTCTTTCTCTTTACATCACATTTCAGGACCACTGGACAGGGATCTAGGCATTCCTGCAGCAGCTGGGAGCACAAGACCTTCCTTTAGCGTGGTGCTAGAGCAGACCTGGGGCATTCCCAGCTCTCTCCCATTCTCCTGCTGTTTCCTTCCTCCCCAGCTAAGCATGGGGCAGAACAGCATGATCAGATTTTGCAAACCACAGGCTGTCAGAAGTCCTGTTCTGCCTTTCTCCTTGGCTTGCTGCAGTAGATGCTACCTCTCTGAAACAGCTGCCCTGGCACTGTCCCAGGCATGTCCAGGTGGCCTGAAACCCCTCAGCCCAGGGGATGTTCAACAGTGCAGCAGCAGCAAACTGCTCCTTGCAGACCTGCCAGAATTACCAGATGAGGCTCAGCACCTTTTTCTGGCTCAAATGATCTATTTATGGTTCCAAATAGTCAAGACTGGTGAACCTCTAGAAGTTATATTTCCTGAGGACTCAATGGAATACCTGCAGTCTGTCTAAACCCTCCCCTATGAACTTAGCTCAGGGCCCATCTAGGAGATGTTGCCAGAGTCCTGCAGGGTGCACATGCAGCCCCCTGAAAACAGGCAGTGCTCTTCTCTTCCCAAAGCAGCTTTTCTTCCCTCCTAAGGCCTTTGAGGAACACTCTAGAGAAAATCATCAGGTTTAGACAAGAGCTGGAACGCGAATGAGGACTGTGAAATGCACCAAATGCACCTCATCCAGCTCAACATCCATTTTGCATGATAAACGTGGGTATTTTTAGCCCTCCGGGATGCGTGAGCCCCCGCGGCCGAGAGGCGCGGCCCTGTCAGAGCAGCAGCAGCCCTTGTTCTCACGACCTGCCAGACAAAGGCAGCGCTCAGCCAGGACAGCTCCTTGCTATGCCCTGTTGTGCCGTTTCCTCACGGTTCATTGAGGCTGAAGATGCTTTAGGCAGCAGATTTGGAGAAGGAGGCACGGGGAAAAGGGGAGAGCGCAGCTCTGCAAAATTTTCCCTGCATTTCAAGCCTCTGAGCTGGGTCTCTGTTGACAGCTGTTCCTAGAAATGCAGCCTGGTACCCACTCCGGAGGTGCAGCCGTGCAGCCCGGGCAGGGGGTGTGTACTGGAGGAGAGGATGCTCAGGATTGCTAGGCAACCCGCACTGCCCAGCGGGAAAAGGCCTGAGCCTTGCAGCACATCCAGCTGGGCTCCATCCGCCTCAGGGCTCCCAGGAAACACCAGGAGAGGAACCCACCAGGGAAATCTGCCCATGGGTCTCCAGGAGGGTGAGCATCCAAACCCCATCGTGGGAGAGGAAGATGAGGAGCAGACAGGGATAATGGCAGAGAATGCACAAGAGTGACAAGGGAGGGAGGAGCAGCAGTTAGGAAAAGCACAGGTCAACATCCCACTGCCTTTTGGCTAGGCTCTTACCTGAACCAGAGGGAGCAAGTATTAATCTGGAAAAAAATATTTGTTTTTCTTTTCTTTTCTTAGCTTATTTCACAGCCTTTTAACCATTTAGGGCCTTCCCTGGGTGTTACATTACTGCTGCTTTTTTGTTTTCATCCTTCAGAGGAGATGAGGTTTTACTTCTCCTAAGTGTGGCTGGAACAAACTGTTGACATGACCTGTTAGGGCTCTGTCTTGGATTTTTCCTGAGTGCAGAAGCTGTAAGCAAGAGGCACAGCAAAACCCCAGCCCCTAGGGATCCCCTCAGTCCCTAGGGCTGAGTGTCATATCCTCCTTAGTCCCTCCACAGGACCATGGCAAGGACAGTGCTGAGTAGCCAGTCCAGGATCTGCAGAAATCACCTCTGCGAGGCCACAGATGCCATTCAGTATCAGGAAGAGACACAAGACAAGGAGGTAGTAACCCATCTCTCATCAGGGAGACATCCCTGATGGCTTGAGCTCCTAGGGACCCTTGACTTTGAGGTGCCCAGATGAAGTCCAGCCCCTCCTTGTGACTCTGCTCAAAATGGGGAAGTTTGCAGCCTGTTCAGCTCTGACACAACACTGACAACTCAGGCCTGGCTCTGCTGGGAGGTTTACTGGCAGGTGCAGTGCCGGTGTCCATCCTATCTGTGCTAGTGCCATGGCAGCACAGAGCCCTCTGCCCACCAACGGGTTGGGGACACAGTGCTAGCTAAAGCTTTTCCCAGAGAGCTGCCAGAACACTGGGTACCTGCACCATCCTCAGCTGTGATGGAGCTGGGGGGATGACATGGCAGGACCTAGATTTTCTTTTTGTTGGCAAGTGTCAGATGCCCTGACCCAAAAAACCTGAAGCGGAACGTGCAATCCCCGGTGAGGAGCTGAACGCACGTCTGGTCATGAGCACACTGAGCCTGCAAAGCACTCTCCAGTGCTGGGGAGAGGAGAAGGGAGAGCCATGCTAATGTGCTCTGGAATAATGCTTTTTTAAATATAATTTACGATGGATTTCATAGCCAAGTTATGCAACATAATGAGCAAATCTAAAATGTAATTGTCACTGCACATTAACAGCAGAATGCTGAACCTCTATTATCCTAACAAACTTATTAAATCAGCCAACATTGCATTGCATCAGTCAATTACTAAAGCAATGCCAAGATCAGTAGAACAATCTGATAGCCATTATGGAGGGGAAGGAGTGAGGGGCTGCAAGCAGGGCTGCCCACAGCACGGCCTCTTTTAAACCATTAAATGCATTTACACCTTTGCTCTAATGCTTCACCTCTTGAGTGTTTTGCAGCATCTTTCCCTGGTTTAGAAGAGGGAGAGAAAAGAGCCTGAAGCCATCTCTGTACTTGGCCTCAAGACCCTGTCCAGCAGCAGGAGGCCAAGAAGGGAAGTGCCACCAGCATCACTGTTGGGATTTCCCCAATGCTGAGCATCAACTCTGCAGCATTAGCAGTGCTCAGCACCAGAAGGCACCATGCAAAAAGGCAAGTCTTGCAAAAAGCAAGGGACACACCACAGCAGGTGCTGCTGAGCCACTCAGACTCCCATCTCCCTGCTTCTGGGCACTGCAGGTCAGGTCCCACCACTGCCTCTGCCCTAGCTCTGCCTAATCACTGACCTTGCCCCCAGCTTATCCCCAGCTGCCCACCCCAAGCACCTTCCCAAATCATCCCCAGAGCAGAGCCATGGCAAAGAGCAAGTGGATAGAGAATGGCCAGGATTTGGCTATCACGTCGCTGCTGCTCTCCAAGGAGTCACCATTGGCCAGAGCCCACAGGTCTGTGCTTGCAGTAGAGCTGGCTCTGAGCTCATTCCTTGCTCCAGGACCACAGTCACCTGCTGCTGCCTGTATTTTCAGGGCAGGACATTTGCTCCAGCACCAGGACAGGGCAGGTGAAGGCTGGCAGGGGTTCCATCCAGGCTCTTGCCTCCCCTTTCTACTCCACAACATCCCAGTGCCACTGATGCCACATCCTTACAAGACTGTTAAATGTGAAATAAGGTGAGCTCAAGTAACCCTGGAAAGCTGTCCATGCTAAACATCCACAGCAAAGTGTGCCTTGCACCTTGAAGTGATTTGACACAGCACTAATTATGCAAATTAATCATCAGCAAATAAGGAATGTGTTTATTTATTTATTTTGCATTTCACACAGCAACCAGGCAGGAGGAGCACTGGGAGAGCAGAGCTGCTCTGCTTCGGCTGGGAAGAGATGTTTGGTAACAAGTTGCATGATCCAACCTCCCCATGTTCTTTTTCAGATTAAATTCTGGATTGATTTGCTGCTATCATACCACTCGTAGCTCTCAATATGTCACAGCAGCTAATGAACCATGCCAGGGACACATTTATAACCTACTATTAGCTGCTTCCATCAGGAAGGGATTTTTGTTTCCCTCTTCACTCTGAGGTTCTAGAAGTTAAAAAACCCAAACCAAACACCAAAAAAACCCAACCAAAATCATCCTCAGCAAATACCACTAGTGAAAGTCAAGCACTTGTGTGATTTCTACCCCTCCTCCCTTGGGACCTGGCTCTTAAATGGCCACAGAAAAGACCCTAGACAAGTTATCCAAACCCTGTGGATTTTCTCCAGCCCAGAGCAGATTTCTCCCCTTTCCAGATCTTCATCCACCAGGCAGAGCTCTTCACACTGTCATAGAATCATAGAATCNGTATTCCAGAGGAGGTCTCACCAGAGCAAAAGCGTGCTGACAAAACCTGGCCCAAACAGCACTCCAGAACCAAGGCACCAGGAGCTGGACCAGAGAGGAAGGAGCTTCTATGTCCATCCCCCTCCTCATCACTGAATCTGGAGCTGGATCCTGCTCTGGAGAAGCCCCAGCAGTGAGCAGGAGCCTCTCACCTCTCACAGCACTTGGATGGACACAGCACTTAGCTCAGGAGCTGTGCTCCCCTCAGCTCCACATGCAGCACTTCAGGATGGCAGAGACAACTCTATCGGGGGAACAAGAGTTAATTAAATTTACTGAGATCATCGAAGAGGAAATTATTTAATATTCTGCATGGAATTTAATATCTGAAAGCATGAATGGCCTTGTTTCATCAGAGAGCTCTTCCTTCCCAACACTCAGTTTACTTTTCGCAGGCAGCCCTGCCGCCGAGGGACGGGCAGGGACGGGGGAGGATGCTGCCTGCGAGGAACCACGCTGCCAGAGCCAGGCACAAACAAACAGCAGGAGAGCAGAGCTTCACTGGAGCATCAGCCACATCCTTGGGTGCTCCCAATGGAGCAGCAGCTCCACGATCCAGAGAGGAGCAGCCTCCCAAGGGGCTCTGCTGAGGGAGGATCCTCCTGCTCCCATTCACAGTCGCTGCCACTCCTGCAGTAAGCACCCATCCACGTGGGGCCTTCAGCTTCTGGCCTCACATACTATCATCTAGTCCCATTTTAACAGCCAAAATATTGTGATTTCTTCAATGCCCCCAGTTGTCTCCTCTATCCAAAGAGGAGCCTGGGCTGGGCACACCAGGAGTCAGGGATGGGAGGATTTAGCCACAGAAAACCTTCACCTTGGCTGCACATCCCTCTGGTGCTGCTTACCTGCCAGCTGGAATGTGGGATGTGGAGTGCCAGCTGGGATGCAGGATGCCATCCTGCCCATGCAGGGTGGTGGCTGGGACAGCACAGAGTGATGTCCTTGGCACAGCTCAGCCATGCTGCCTGCAGCCACTCGCTCTATTCTTGTTCCTACAACTCAACTCATCCTTGGCTGGTTAATGATTTTCTAGGAGAAAAATGTCAGCCTCTGCTTGCTGCTGTTAGGAATAATCCAGCTCCTCAGCTGCTGCCTGCCTGTCCCCTTCAGCCAGGTCTCTGCTGGGGTGGGCATGGCCCATTTGGCCTCCCCCAGAGCCAGGAGTGGGGGGAAGCCCCTCCATTCCTCACACCTCACTTTGGGGCGAGGGACTCCATCTGCCCCAGCTCCCATCCAGCCAAGCCACTGGCCATAATCCACCCTCCCTCAGGGCCAAACTCAGCTCCAGGAAAGGTGCTGATCAGCAGCCCTGGTGCCATGGGTCTGTCCTGTGACTCTGCCTCAGAGGTGGACTCAGACTATTGGCAGAGCTAGCATCTCTTTTTGGAGGGTCAGGAGTGAAGTTGGACCAGCAAACCCTCAGCCTCATAGCCATAGAGTCTGTGGCCTCCAGAGCAGAGACCAAGGATGAGGCAGCCTTGTCCTGGAGACCCCAGTGCTCTTGCCCCTTTGACTCATGGTTTCCTTCTCTTTCTGCCTCTTTCTCTTTCTCTCTCACACCCCTGAAAGTGATTATAAGTAGCAATCATTTTGCTTCTGTATTTATGTCACCAATACCTTCAGCTAATTCCTGTAACTGCCAGCATGGAAGCCCTAATACCTCTGCAAAAGACAAAGCAATTATTTCTAAACATAGCTGCCTTTCCTTGCATTGTGACCATCCAAACCTCCAAAACCCTGGTGTGTTGTCAACATCATCTTTCTTTAACTAGCAGAGAGGGAGGAGGATTTTTTTTTCTGAAGAAAAACCCCAACATTTCCAGTGACAACAAACAAGCAAACAAAACATGCACCCATAGCCTCACCTTCCCCAGCCCTGCAGCACCCAGCCTGCATGTGGGCAGAGCCACTCAATGTGGGGAGTGACACAAATCCTGGTCCACAAGGCCTGGTCCAGCACAGCAGGAGGCACAGGCATTGTCCAGGGCCAGCCTGGGATGGGGATGTCCCTCTGACAGCACCAGAGACTCTCCATTGCCTTGGTCAGACAAGCTCTGGAGCCACATCTCACCTCACAGCACCCATCTCTGCAGCAAATGCTGCCAGGCTGACACAGACCCAGCTGGGCTCAGTGGCCCATTTTCAGAGCACAGATGCTCAGCACAGAGGCCAGGAGCTGGTTCTTCCATGGGCCCCAGTGCATCAGGTCTTGTTCTGCTCACCCAACTTCTCAACCTCTGCAGAGAGCCACCTGCTCTTCCCCAGGTGACAGAACATGCCACTGCTTGACCCAGACACAGGCACATTAGCTGTGCTCCCAGCATCTCTGTCTGGATGGAGACACAGTGTCTGCCTCGGGACCCTCTGCAGCACCAGACCTGATTATCCAATGGGTCTGCTCATCAGAAATTAAAATGGGCCATAAAATGACAAGTAAAGTGAAATAAGGAAGGTAAAGAGCAGGGAGAATGTAAATGGTGTCATTAGCACATGTCCAGCTCTTGCAAAGTGCCTGTTCCCCACCAGCTCAGTGCAGCTCCCAAGGAGGGAGAGAGAGCTCTTGAGATGGGGCAGGGACTCTTCTACACAGGATTCTGGGGATCCCCTGCCCCAGCCTGGGGTGCTCCCCTGGCCCCTGTCACCCAGGTGTCCACTCTGTGCCTCTGTCTGTAAAGGGTTCAGGGCCTTTGGACAAGGTGTGTTACTCCCACCACTGGCAACACTTCTAGGCTTGCCCAAAGCCCCCAGACCCATGAGGCCATGCCCCTGCTCCTAGCCAGGCATGCCAGCCCCTGCTCCAAAAGGACACAGGGAGGGAGAAGCAGCCCCAGGATTAATGAGCAGACACAGGCTCCCCACCAAGGGCTGAAATGAGCTGGTACCTGGAGGCAGCAGCACACCTGGGTGACCTACATACCTATAGCTGATGGAATATTTAATGGGCTCCTTTCAATGAACTGTGCATGAAAAACCTCCAGGCTCTTGCAGGCAGTGAAAGGTGCATGATGAAGCCTCCATCCCCAGGGACAAGCTCTGCTGCCTGGCCTCAGTGTTCAGGGAGGCTGAAGGGAACAGATGGAGTCTGAGCAGGGAGATACAGGCACAGGAGTTACACAACTGCACTTGGGTGCTCATCAGCATCCCAAATCATAGAATGGTTTGGGTTGGAAGGGACTTTTAAAGGTCATCTAGTCCAACTGCAGTGAGAACAGATATCTTCAACCAGCTCAGGCTGCTCAGAGTCCCATCCAATCCGGCCCTGAATGTCTCTAAGGATGGGGCATCTACCACCTCTCTGGGCAACCTGGGCCAGTGCCTCACCACCCTCACTGTAAACAATTTCTGCTCCATGGGAAAGAGTCAGGGATGCTCCTGAGCTGCCTGCATCACAGTCCACTCCCAGGCAATGGAGAGAGCAGCCTGCAGGGTGCAAGGGTGCCATATGGATGTGTTCCAGCCGTAGTCCCCATCCCAGTTTCTCAGCTGGGAGAGCAGCTCCTCAGGGGAGGGAACTTTAACCAAGGGACACACCAGAGACAAGGGACAGAGGCCAGATTCCTAGAAATTGCCCTTAAAAATGTTTTCATAACATTTCCTATCCAATCTACAGTAGCACCTTCAGTAATTAACAGCTAAGTTTTAATTAAACATTGATTAGTAACTAATTAGTCTAATGATTAGTCACCTGAAGGAGACAAAGCAAAATACTGGGGCTGCCAAGATAGGAGTGGGAGAAGGCAAATGATGAAAGATGAGAGGCAGTTTAAATTCCTGCTCTGTTTCCTCCTGGCCCAAATGCTTTCTCATATTTTGGTCCTTTACAAATGAAGCCTTCAATGTGAATTTTCCTAATTGCAGCAAGTCTGATGGAGTCTCAGGTGAGTGATGTGGAGGAGACCAATTTCTTTCATCTTTCCCATCAGATCTCAGCCTGTTAAAGCACCTAAAGAGCCTCTCCCTGCTAGAGGAGACTCACTCTCTGTCACCATAATGAAGTCAGGGGGGACTTGAGTGCCTTCAGTCCTGCAGCATCCCAACAGGGACACTGCAGAGTGCAGGCAGCACGTGGGCACAACTTCTCCTGCCTGCCACAGCCTCATCTGCCTTAGTCCCTGCCATGAGCTTCACTCCCAGTTTCCCCCAGCCAGACTCAGTTTGTTATCTGCTGCCTGGTAGACAAGTCTCCCCTCCCTGCTCCCCACTCCCAACACAAGCAAGCCTGCACCTGTGCCATGATCACAGTATCCCAGTATGTCAGGGGTTGGAAGGGCCCTAGAAAGATCATCTAGTGCAACCCCCCTGCCAGAGCAGGAGCACCTAGACCAGCTCACACAGCAATGTGTCCAGGCAGCTCTGCAATGGCTCCAGACAAGGAGACTCCACAGCCTCCTGGGCAGCCTGGGCCAGTGCTCTGGCACCTGAACTGCAAACAAGTTCCTCCTCGTGTTAATACTAAACCTCCTGTGGTCCAACTTGCTCCCATTCCCTCTTGTCCTACCATTGGATGCCATTGAGCAGAGCCTGGCTCTCTCCTCCTCACACTCACCCTTCACATATTTCTAAGCATTGCTGAGGTCTCCTCTCAGTCTCCTCTTGTCCAGGCTGAAGAGACCCAGCTCTCTCAGCCTGTCCTCCTAGGGCACATNGGGCAGGGCTCTGTCAGACCTAGCTTCCAAGGGGCCAGGATGGACCCTGGGCTCTGGGATGGAGGAAGCAAACACCCTGGCAGCCAAAGGCAGAGCTCTTGCTGTGGCTGGCAGGGCATGGCACACTGGAGATTGTTCCCAACCTCCTCTCCAGGGATCCAGGCTGGAGATCCAGGCTGCTCCCTTCTGCCCACACAGGGTCACATCCTGGTGCAAGCCCCTTGCCTGGCCAGGCAGGTATTGCTTCATGTTGCCAAGCTGCACAGGTCTGATAGCTGAGCTCCTTGCCTCCCCATCAGCCCAGCACCTCTGCAGCAGTCACAGTGGTGCCTCCAGGCTGCTGAGCACACACACCACACCAATTCATGGCACACCAAGAACACACTCATGATACTCAGCCCTGCATGGTCACAGCTTTGCACTTACAAGTTGCCATAAAGTCAAAGCAGGTACTGAGAAGCAGCTTCCTCAGTGTGCTCCCACACAGACCTGGATCCCTGCATGGAGCTGGCTGCAGGGAGGGCTGCTGGCCCCAGCACTGCCTTGGCCCCAGTTATCTATCATTAAGTCGTGGTCAATGGCTCTTTGTCCAGGTGGAGAGCAGTGACGAGTGGGGTCCCTCAGGGCTCTGTCTTGGGACCTGTGCTCTTCAACATCTTCATTAACCACCTGGACATAGATATCAAATGCACCCTCAGCAAGTGTGCGGATGACACGAAGCTGAGTGCTGTGCTTGATGTGCCAGAAGGGCAGGATGCCATCCAGAGGGAGCTGGATAAACTTGAAGAGTGGGCCCAAGAGAATAAAATGAAGTTTAATAAGTCAAAATGCAAGGTCCTGCATTTGGGAAGGAGTAACCCTAGATATGAGTACAGACTGGGTGAAGAGCTCATTGTAAGCAGCAGTGCAGAGAAGGACTTGGGGGTCATGAGAGATGAAAAGCTGGAGATGAGCCAGCAATGTGCACTCACAGCCCAGAAG